>JAPMOQ010001334.1:84627-111380 GCA_026543055.1 Argiope trifasciata | reverse complement strand
TTTTACCCAAAATATATGCTATATTAATTTTGCTACAAGTCAAATTTAAAGATTAAAGAGCCATATTATGGGAGTATATGAAAAATTAAAAGCCAGATCATCGCAACGTTGAATAAAGTAATAAACGAAAAATGCTTTCTGATATAATACATGTTTTATCTAATAGACAAATATGAAATAAATCAGAGAATATTGCGATAATACAGGAATGAATAGAATTGACAATAGAAAATTTTTCAACAAGAATTTCACACACAAAGCTGATCAAAATTTTATCTGGTGGGTGCAATCTCATTTTCCTCATCAAGTTTCATTGTTCAACAGGATTTGAACCATTTAGCTTCTAATGTAACAATTCATTCTACGAATTCTGCTATCTGAAAATATATTCAATTCTTTAAGAATATATACAATTCTTCGTTAATATCTCATCGATTCCAATGTTTTAAAACAAAATTCATTACTAACCTTGAATAACTATTACGAAATTCTTACCTAATTAATGGGTTGACGTTTCAGAGGAATTGAAGTCAAGTGAAACGTTAATTTAAGTAAATTCTATTTACTTATTCTTTTGCATTCTGAGAATTACCTTGAAAATTGATTTTGATCGCTAGTTAATTGAAATAAAATAAAATAATAAGATTTATTGCGGAAGAAAGTGAATGATGGCAACAATCCAATGTAAGGGATTGGAACATCCCATTTGATATTTGAAGGTTGATATTTATTTTCTATATCAGTACTTAATTAATCGTAAACAAAACATTTCCATTGGTAAACAAAAATTTAATTTTTTATATCATATGCTTGGTAAAGTTAAATAGCTTTGAAAATTAAATTAAATAATTGATTGTTCTTATTTTTAAGAACGGATATCATCTCACAAGTGGGCTCAATTTTATCACTTAAATAATTTTTACATAATACTTGTATTAGAAAATTATTTTGTAAATAAATATAAATGGAATCTACGATCGCAAATTTCAAGTTATCATATGAGAGCATTATTTTTTGTCAACATTTGTCTGATTTAATTTAAGTCAACCAATTTAAATCGGTCTGAAACAACCACGAGACTAATCTATCGGTCTCTAGCCCCTCTCTCTGTATATATAATGATAATTTTTTAAAGCTTTCATTAAAATTTTTTTGTAGCTGGCAAACACAGTTTTGGTTCTCAATCAATTTTGAGATTGGAAGGGGAAAAAAAACAGCGTTTTTCTAAATATCGATGCATGCTTCCTCTGATAGTCTCGTGATTGTTTCAAACCGGTTTAAACTGGTTAATGATTTAAATTAAAGACAACTCCTAAGAATTCAGGGAATGAATAATTTGAAAATCAAACTGTAAATTTAGTTGGCAATTAATCGCTAAATATGATAACCTACTACATTGTTTTTAAGAACCCTAAAAGAGAAAAAATGATTCCTCAAAAATGATAAACTGCCAATTGGTTGGCTAATCATTTTTAGTCGCCAAAAACCTCAAACCAAGACAGTATCAAGTTTTCACATATTAATATATCCGAAAAGAAAAACACAGTAGAATTCTTTATTATGTCCTATCTTTTAACTTTTAAACGAGCAATTCTTGTATACAAATTTATTTATTTCGCATATCTTGGAAATGACTAACGACTTGGATCAAATTTTACATATAAGTAATGTTTTGATTTTTATATCTATATAAGAGTATTTTCTAAGAAAATTCGATTTAAATCTTCCACTTTTTTTAAACTAAATATTGAGTTGTGGCTATACATGACCTATATAGGCATATCAGAGATGACGTACTGCTCAGGGATTCGGACTCCCATGCAATTTCGCCATGTCCGATCTCGTGTTTGCAATTCAATTAGAATTCGCTTACAACTTTAAACGAACTATAGGATGTGGTTTTACAAAATAAAAAAAAAGAGCTTATACTTTTTTAAGCATGTGGTCGGTACTGTTCTTTAAAAATTGTACAATGGCGAATAAACATTGTATCTATTTTCATTTCACCAGAGTATAACGGTGCGTTTTGTATATAACTTCGTTATCTACGGGGAAAAAAGAGAATATGGATTTGAATTTCTTTCCTCTAACTGACTGGGTTCAAAATTTAATACACATCTAGAATTCGATATAATAATTATTGTGTTCATGACAGATAATGAGACATCATTAAATATTTGTCTGAAATTTGATGCAGTATCGGCAAAAATTTGTTGATAAAACACATTGAAAATATAATCCATCCCATTCATGTTCTCGACAGAATATGTGATCAAAATTTCCAGATCAATTTTGTTCTTGTTTCATTTTGATAGATATCTACAATTTTGAGACAAAGATTTCTTTTCAAATTTCATTAGAGAAAGAAAAAAATGTTTTTGTGGATTCGAGGAACCTACATTAAAAGAGAATGAAATAATATTTACAATATTTTCTGCTTCGCTCAGAAGTAAAAAGGTATCTCAATAAAAAAACATACTTTTCAGAAAATTCACGGTTTCATGTTTATTAGACAGGCAACAAAGAAATCTGGATACTTAGATGGCTTAATGAAATATTTTGCTAATTTTTTTAAGTGGAAATATTTTGTCCCTCGAATACTTTTGGACTGAAAGATTTAAAAATGTATGAATTCTCTAATGTATTTTCAACAATAATAAACGGTTAAGTAGCTGGCGTGGTAAAAGTCAATTTTTAATTAATGACATTCTTTCTCGATAGTTGCAAAAACTGTCAAAAGGAAAATCTATTATTACAAGCATTTTCTCCACATTTTTCTCCAGTTTCTGATTTTACATCCGATGGCATTATTATCTTTTTTTGTGAGAAGACATTTTTTAAACCTTTATTTATAGTGCAAAAAGTCATATATAAGAAATTCCGTTTGATTTGAAATTTCTATCCGACATTGTTTCTTATCATCCAAGTAAGTCATCACCAATATCAGAAAACTTTGGCTGCTTCATTACTGATGTGAAATGGTACAGTATTCAAATGGAATTTTAGCGATTTTTTCCCCAATGGCATACAGTATAGTCAAAGTAGAAATTCTTTAATAGGTAGAAATAAAAATTTGCTTTCTTTCACCAAGATACCATTATAAACGCCAAATATTGAAAAAATTAACGAGTTTATTTCCTAGAAAGAATGAGCAAAAGTTAAAATCATAATCTATGTATTTCTGGTTTTAAAAATCAAACCTTGCAAGACTAGACCTATAGAATTCGTCAAGAATTTCCATTTTGAAATGATATCATAAATAATAAGAGGTCAGACCATTACTTCTACTTAAATCTTTTATAAAAAGTAAAGCAAGTAATTTATATAACGACTATCGCGTGCGTAAAATGATTCCTCCGTTAGAAGAAATGTGGTCAAACATGGTCATAGAATTTTCAATAACTCATTTAATGCATCGAAAATTCCCCGACGAATTGTTCCATTTTAACGAGATGCATTCCTCTTTCATGGCTATCAACTGATTCGAAATAGTCGTGTGTCTTCCACATTCTTTTTTTCTTTCGATTTTTTTCCCTCCTGGTTCACTAAGGCGGCCTTGGAACAACCTTGGGGATTTTCCCGAAGAGGTTGGGGACCCTTGCCATGCAGGTGAAAGTAAAGCTTTAACGAAATAATCATCTCCGTGATGATGTCCGTTTGTTAAAAAAACAAAATTAAAAAAATCTTAATGCATCTTGTTTGAAACTGGTATTTTCAAAGGATGATGATAGACAACATAACAAAGTTGCAACTTTGTCCATCCACGGCTAGAATTGTCATAAAACATAATTATCTTCCATTGGCTGTCTCATAAAGAAAAGTACCATCACAGATGTCATAAAGATAATTTGACAGTGGAAAGAAACTCTTCCGTCTAATTCGGCATTGTTTAAACTGTTGCCGTCTAGATTCATTTGTAGTAAGATATATTATCATGCTTTCCTCAATCGTTTGGAACCAGTTTATTTGAACAGGCGATAAAATTTTTTACGAGATTAAGGAGAAGAAAGCATTTTAACAAAGATAAGACGCTTTTTCATTGTCCTAATTCTGTTGAATTTGAGTTTTTTCATGCTTATTAAGATGAAATTTTGTAATTGATTATCTTCCCAAATTCCTTGAATTATCAGATTTCTAAAATTTTTTACCATTTCAGTTCTTTACCACAAATTATTTTAATATTTTTAAGACTTAGTTGCTATTTAATCAATTAATATTACTAACATTTTGATTCCATATAAGTGGGGTCATGTGTTAGTAGATTTAAAAAATAGTTTTATTTAATAACCGGCCCTGATTTATTAAGACTAATTCAATATATTTATAATTAGTCTCTTTTGCTAAACCAGATGACTTCCTGTGATTAATAAGGTTAAAAATGTAAATAAAATATTTTGAGTAATTTGATATTAATGGCTTCCTCAACAGCATATTTTGAATTTTAAATTTTAATAGAATGTAACCTGCATTATTTTAAAAGCAAGACAATTTCTAATTCAGTGTTTTTATATGTTCTTTTATACCAAAGGAGAGTGTAGCCATGTTTAAAACTGTATGTATTATGAGAATTTTTTTTATTATCATTGCTTAGTTCTGCTGTTAAGCCTTAATGGCAACTACAACAAAATTTCAAAAATTTTATTAAAAGGATGACTTATGCTAGTACTGTCAAGTGTGATGAAAATATTTTTTTAAATTGATTAAAAAGAAAACAATTATTTAATGAGAAATGGGTATTGTTGGAGAGCAAATTTTTTGAATTTTAAGATGATATAAAAATCACTTTTGAACTATAGCATTCTCAAAAGTAGTCTAAAAAGTTGCCCAAATGCTTCTTAATTTTTAACTAATTGTAATTTCAAAAATTGACTTCGATATGCAGATGCCTATTTTATAAAGTATATATGTGACAGATGTGTTGACCATAAATCGAAGCTCAGTTTTACTGAGCGTTCACATACAATGCTTCCACCTTTATTATTCATAACAATAATATATAGAGACGGTAATAAAAATTTTGATATATGTGAGAAAAAATACAGAAAACCATGCCAGTATTAGGGGAAATTTTCTAATAACAAAAATTTTGACCTCAAAAAGAAATTGTAAAGGCATGAGAAGTTATAATAAATGTTAAAAAATAATAAAGTAACGATGATTAACATAAAAGTGAAAATTAAGCATACAATAAAAATAAAAAAATTCATTCATAAAGATATATAAATATGGTTTTTATTCCAATTTGCTCAAAATAAATTTATTAAAATTTTATACATTTATGGTTTTGCTTTTATAATTATCACACATTAATAAAAGTATAATTTTAAAAGCTTTTATTTAACATGTAATTTTATCTCCTGTGTTTCTTAATGTATCCGACTACATTAAAGATGCTGGTTACCGACCACATTTGCGATTTTTTAAAATTATTATTTCTTACAGTGCAGATGTTTCTCTTTCCAAAACAGTTTATATTTTCTAGATAAAGGAAGTTTTGGCCTATCATCTGGTGTCATATATTTTTAAAATTTGTCTTCAATTTTCTCAAAACTTTAATTTTCATAAAAACTTTCTACTATTAACAGGATACCTCAAAAATTAAAAGGTATTTACATGAAAATAACAGCCTGTGTTTTAAATAATAAGAGCAATGAAATGAGCCAAAAGTTTCATTGTTGGTGAAATACTTTTTCATTTATAGAATTTTTTTAGAAAAATTAAGTTGTGAATTTATGGAATAAATGCATATATACGCATATTTTTAACCATAACTTCGTTGCATCTCAAAATTTACTTAGATTTTGGTTCATTTCATTCATCATTATATTCTATAACTTAAGTACAAAGAAAAATAGGTTTGCTGCAGTATAATTTTGTGTAGATTGTTAACCGTTTTGGTTAAATTTTATTAAAATTTACTACGATTTTTCCTGTTTCTCAAAATGTATTATATTTTTAAATAATCGGGTTGTATTTATAGTATTTTGTATAATAATTGACACCTAAAAACGATAGTTTTAAATAGTTTAAAAAATCCAACTTTTAAAAAATTCCTTCGAACGTAGTTAGATACTTTAAATAATTTTTCCCCGGACTCACAGGAGTCTTCAGTCAATCTTATCAGGAATTGCAAAGCCGCTCAGTATCAGATAATAAAGATCCTTGAAAACTAATTTGGAAATATATGTAGATTTTTTTATTTTCTGAATCTTCCAAATAAATATTCATTCTATTAATTTTTATTTAAACTTTTTTTTTCTTTTTTTAATACATAGATTCAGAGGAAAGTTGAGGAAAAGTTAACGGGAGGTTTTGAATTAATTATTCTTTAAAATTTTTATTTTAATTTTAAAAAGTACCAATTACCTGAAAACCAGAGATTTTTAAAAGGAAAAGAAAAAGGACGCATTTTGTTTGTAATAGTTAAGAAAACTATTTATGCAGATAAAACTATTTAAATAGGATTAGGATTATTTTAACTGACGAAAAAAAGTGAGGATTATATAGTAATAAATATTTCAATTCTGATCTTGAATATTTATTGCTTCTCGCTTAAACAACATAGACGTTTAAAATGAAATTTTGGACCCATTTTCTTAACTTTTTTATTTTGTTTTGATACAGTGTTGTTTTCTAATTCGAACAAGTCGCACAGATTTAACATTTAATGCGGTTATATGCAAATTAGTTATTAATATTATTCCTATACGATAAATGCGTGATGATAAAGTTTTATTTCAGTACTTTTCTTGCAAGAGATCAACGGACTCATCTTGACACAAAAACTTAAATTCAGATTAATTATTATTGTAAATATGTATTCTTGTTTGCCTGTGGAATTAGTATCATACTAAGATAGTGAAAATTGTATATATATATATTTTGGAAGCTGAATGCCGGCATCCTGGCATAGGGGTAGGTTGTCTTCTCCGTGATCTGGATGTCCCGGGTTTGAACATTCCATCCTGTAAAAAGGGGTCCTGTAAGCGAATGTGATGCAGGAAGTAGCTAAGTCGTACTCTTGGTCCTAGTTGGCACTACTTAAAAAGCGTTCACTCAGCTCAAATCATTGACAGATAACTATCAGCTGGTTTGTACAGGCTTGTAAAATGACATCATTAACGACAACGACAAAGAAAGCTGACAGAACGCTAGATTAATGGCTTTGATATCCTTAGCTGCAAATTTTAAGGTTATTAAGGACAAATCTGGACAGGTTTTGGGGGCAACGAGACTTTGGCGGAAAAAATACAGATAGTAGACAATTATCTCAATATATTTATTAATAAACGGGATCCTGGATTCTTTTGGAAAGCTCCATGTAGGTCTTATCGGGGAAACGTGTATATATGCTACAGGCAAAGGCAAGTCAGCGCTATTTGTTTTTACGGTTGTTTATCAATGACTTGCTATTTGTCTGTGTATCAATGATTTCTGAAAGTGAAGATTTTATGTATTCTTCAATTGTGTTTTCTATCTGTGATTCGTGTTTTATTTTGAAATAAAGTATCGTTACCTATTATCCAATTAATTGGACTTGGACGAATTTTAATAACGTTAAATTTATTTCTAACTTGAAAGGGGCAACTTTCCAATTCAAATTTCCATCTTATGTTGTCTAACACCTTATATTACTCTATAGTACAACGTTCTACCCGTTATTGAATTTTACTACCTTTACAGGTTGTTTTTATTAACTGTTTATTGCTAAATAAAGAATCTTTAGCTATTTCTCAACTATTTGGATTTGGACTAATTTCCATAACATTAAATTGATTTCTAAATTGAAAAGGGCAACTTTTCTTCTCAAATTTCCCCCTCATGTTGTCTAACATCCTATATTACTCTATTGGACAATATTTACTACTTGTTAATGAGTTATACTACATATACAAGTTATTTATACCAGTTCATAGTGTTTATTTTTTATTGGGAAATAAAGCAACGTTACATGTTATCTAAATAGATGGACGAATTTCTATTACATTAAATTTACTTCTAACTTGAAAGGGGCAATTTTCTGCCTCAAATTTCAATATCATGCTGTCTGACTTGTCCTACACACTAAAGGATAACAGCCAATCAGATTTAGATGGCATGCGCAATAATATTCGACACAATTCTGCGATCATGGAATCTAGGTTTTATATAAAGACAATGTTTTCAGAAATAATTTCAGGGTCATAGTTAATAACTATATGCATAGTAAAAATTTAATTATGGAATTGTTTGCGCATTTTCCTGGAGGGAAACAGACGTGGCATCAGATCAAAATAATACGTGAAAATTAGACGACCGATGTGTTAAGATCACTATATGACAACACCATTACTTAAATTTCCATTTCCCAATCATCATACCAAATCTCTGTACCAGGTCATCATTATTTAGAAAACATTTATGTGCACTACGGTCGTAAAACAGTAGAATAATTGAATGTTTGATGGTTTAATGAAATGCAGCTGTTAGTTAAGAACCTTCATTATATCCACGAGATGATAGTTTGGCACCTGATTAAAATTTGGAGTTGCGAGATGTAGGTTAAATTTGATGAACGTCTCGATAAACTAAAATAATAGGTTGATGGAAGTATTTCGAGATCATTGGCATTGAAATGACCTAGCACTCCCTTTTAAACTGGTATTGTGTAAGTAAGTTTTCAAAAACTGTATCCTTTGTCCTCATAGATTTTTAACTTCGCTTTATGACTTCGGAATATGTAAATGTTATTTGTCTAGAAGGTGATGACAATCTTCAATTATACGCTTTGAGTAAAACAATGCTTCATGATTATTTAATTCTTACTAATAGGTGTGGTTTGTTTGGAATAGCGCTTTCTTTAGTTCATGATCCGCAGTTTGTTCATGATTATTGGCAATTAAAACTAAAGTTGAAAGGTTGTAGAAAGTTACGATCGATCGAATCGCATATGGGTCTCGACATTCATAATTATGGTAAGAGTTATATGTTTATAACTTTCATGTTAAATATCAAGTTTCTCTAGCTACAAAGAAAATAGATAAATTGTAGTTAATGCTTAAATATTGTTGCTTCTCATGGTATTTTATAAGCCCCCTAGCAAGCTGTCAGCATTTTAAGCCAAGTGTGCAATAGCTTCTGAGTGAAAATCCTTTAACGTCCGAGGACAGAAGATGATGATGATACATACATTCGCTTGCACACCTTTTTACAAGTGGGCTCTTTCACACATCTCAATAGAAATAGAACACATGTTACAGAACAACCATGCTCGAGCCAGGACTCGAAACCGGGATTCCCAGTTCACGGGGAAGACGCCCTATTCCTAGGCCAAGTAATCATCACTCTTAAATATACTAATTCTTTGAGATATAAGATTAAAACCATACTCAAACCGAAGTGTAATGCTTAACGCCGTAACTTCTGTTATCAGTTATGGCGATACTGATGAGAGATAAATTATTACGAACTATCTCCATTTGCGGTCGGTTGGATAGCCGGAAATATTGGTTTTGATTGACTTCAATTAAATCTGCTGAACACAAATTCCAGTATATGATTTTGTCAGCAAAAATTTTTAAAAGTCAAATTAACACTGATATTGAAACTATGTTATATTATTATATTAGTATCTATCTTTGATCTGTTTTGTTCATTGTATACATGAAACATCTTGAAAGAGCTAATTTTCATAATATCGACCTGATATTCAAAATGTAAGTGTCCGGTGCCACTATTTCATTAATTATTAAACGTCATTTTCGTGTTACTGTAGCTTCTCTATAAAGTCCAAGTGAAATATACTCGGATACTAAATACAACCCTTCTTTTTAAGCTTTAAAAAAAACGCAACTAAATATTTGGAGAAATAATTAAAATGTGTTTATTTTCAGGCAATAATCAAATCAAAATGTTCAAAGCTGTGCTATATATATAATATTTACCAGAAAATGAAGCTGTTATCATTAAAGAGACAGTGTTAAAATAAGATTTATGTAATAATATTTCCGGAAAGGAAATCAAAATTTTGTCTGAGTCCCAAAAGTTAGATCGTTGAAATATTACCACAGAAATTATAGTCAATAACTGAAAGATTATCAACGACTGATACAACATTGGAGCTAAGTCTCATAACTTATTTAGAAAACACGTAAGTGTGCCTAGTTCCCAAAGACAAAGAAAATTTATGCCAAAATGATATATTTTTGATATTTACATGTATTGCCAAATATAGAAAAGCCTAATTTAAGTAAATTTGACAAACGTTTTTTTATTATTATTTAATTAAGGAAAAATTTAAATTGAACAAAATATTTTGTAATAATATTCATTTATTTGCTTTTAAATCATTAATATTTCATTGATTTAACTAATAATATTTTCAAAGTTATCCAATCGCATATTCGCACGCTACATTTAGTAAAAATACTAGATTCGAAATTAAGATTTGTATTTTGTAATTATTATGTGTCAATGTCATGCAAGGCATTCGTGACCTTACACAAGGTCAAAAATTTTATGCAACTGATGTACGGTAAAGGAGAATAATATATATATTTTTTTATTAAAGAATATGCGAGAAATTTTCAGTGAACTATTCCTGCTGATTCCTCTTTGAATTATTCTATTACCTTGTTTTTTAAAAAATCTCTTTTATTTTCCTTCATAAATTTCATATCTTCAATAATTTTTAAACTAGGAATTTAGCGAAACTGAATATAAGCTTAACTGAATCACTCGAACTGAAATGAAGGTAAGGAAAAGGAAGCTTTTTTGAGCAAATGAAATAGAAGTTTGATGTCAGCAGAGAATTCATGGTATGAGGGATCGTGTCAAAACTTAAGGAATTGTAGAATCAGGAGAACAAATAAAAATGTCTTCTATAATAAAACTGGTATATTTTCAATTCTTTTCTAATTTTAACAATATTTCAAAATTAAATAAATATTGAATAATTGCAAAGGCTTTTGAACAAAATTTGCAATATTAATATAGCAAATACAACTAAATTATGGTGAAAATTAATATCGATTAGATCTAAAAAATATCAAGTTCAACAGACAATTCAATTTAAAAATATTCAGACAATAAAAAATATATATAAAAGCAGGTATATAATAAAACGTATACTATAGAGGTCCTAATATTTACATGAATATTAATATATTATGTATACTAGTTTTCGCATTAAAAATATTATACATGAAATTATTTTAATTCCAAGTTAAGTCATTAAATTAACAAGTTTTTAAATATATAACACAAATATTGTTATGAGAGATAGAAATTCATTGAATAAATGGCAGTTTAAGTTGATGTACAAGCTTTCCTCATTTTGGTGGCCCCTGCTGATTGCCTAAAAATCTTTTGATTGCAAAAATTGATTCAGTTCCATTCTAGTTAATTGCACCACTCTTCCAGATAGAGAATTATAGACTTTAGAAAGGATTAAATATCAAATTTATTTTCAAAAATATCAGTCTTCCGGTCTAATTTGAGCCAAGGGTAAGAACAAATACTAAAACCAGTTTACAACTTAACAATAACTAAGCCAAACCACTTCCTTAGTTTGTTTTTACTAAAAAAGTATTTTTTCTTCTTTTATTTGAAACTGCATTTACCTTCAAAATTTTGTCGTTTTTTTTTTCAGGATAGAAAATATTCCCCGTCGTGATCCACCCAAAAAAGTGATTCACTTTGGCTCTTCGCTTTATCTCCCGACCCTGAAAAAAACAAAGGTAATTCAACACTGTTTTCCACAGGAGTGGTCAATCCTCCCTGGGCGTGTGCTCCGATTCCTCAACCCTTCCCTAGCAAACGATTTCCACCTGATGCATTGGGTATTTCCAAGCGAAATCTTCAAGGACGGTCGTTGGAAGGACTGCCTAGAATTCGATCGCCGAAGTTTGTCGTTCCAAGTAATGCCCCTGAGACAACTTTAAAACAGGTGGTTTGAGCGAAAGAGCGTTGAAACTTTTCTCTAAAT
This sequence comes from Argiope trifasciata, assembly GCA_026543055.1. Taxonomy (NCBI): domain Eukaryota; kingdom Metazoa; phylum Arthropoda; class Arachnida; order Araneae; family Araneidae; genus Argiope; species Argiope trifasciata. Next base: position 99,415 of record JAPMOQ010001334.1, on the reverse strand, counting down.
GATGGATGACATTTGAATCCATCATTGAAGTACGCTTTAGATTGTAAAACTATGATCTGGAAGCGGTTTTATTCTTTTTTCCGGGATTTTACGTTTATCTGAAAGCGTCATTTCAGTGTCATTGATGATGATCGATGGCCTTTTGGAGATATAAGATAATTAAATAATTTGTTTTAATGTGTTTAACTAGTTAAGTGATTAAATTATATGCTATTCGTTGATATGAATAAGGAAGAAAGTGAAGTAATTTTGCACCTCCTTTTTGAATAATAAAATGTAGTTACATTTGAAAATAAAAAACAATCGGCTTGTATATATTGAATTCTAAAACATCAGATATAATGAATTTTAACTGCAGTGTTGCAAATTATTGAAAAATACAAAACCGAGAGAAAACTACTTAAATAAAAAAATCTCCAGGTTGCACAACAAATTGTTGAAAATGGAAAACTTAATATTAAGATGAAACTAAACTATTATTCATTTATTTATTTACTTTTCCGCATGTGAACAAGGAAAGTTTGTAAAAACATTAAAAATTTGATTTCTATACTAGGATAATTCATTTTAAATTTGAAGTTTTTTTCGTAAGAAAATTCCATCACAAAAATGGCATTAAAAGATTAAAATAGAATAAAAACATCTTTAAATACAAATATAAAAATCAGAGTAACTTCCCAAAAAATAAAATTCGATACAAAATTATAACCCTTTCATAAAGAAATTTGTGCAAAAGTGTAGTTTAGTGTGCCCCTTGTAGCGCCAAGGATGTTAAGTCGCCAATAAAGATAGCGGAAAAAGTAAACTTTTTTACAAAAAAGTTAAAATGACCACTTTCTGCATTAAAATAATGATCTTTGCTGATAATTGTTGCTTTATCTAAGATTTTATAATTTTTTTAACCCTTTGAGATCATTATAGCAGCTTATCTTAAAAATTTTAAAATAAAGAAATTTTTCTAACCAGTTGCATTGGTCTGTTTTATACAGAATAAAATTTAGAAAATGAGATGCCTCCAGTATTTGAAAAGTGTACAGGGGATAATTTTTTTGCCTTAAAAAAACATCCTATGGCTTCGCTAGCTCATGGAACATAAGGACTGTGTGGATAACTGGAATAGTGCATAACCAAAAGAAAAGGAAGAAAGGAGCAGTCAAACCATTCCCCATACAAAAAAAAAAAAAAAAAAAAATCAAGCATTCTTTCCTAACTTCATTAACTCGTAAAAAATGTATATATATATATATAACACTCACCATTCATCCATTCTGCAGGTTCAAAATACTTTCTGTCATCCCATTCACCATACATCTGCTCTTGAACAATTAGCGACTTAACGAATTATCAAGGAAACCGTCAGATCAGAAAAGGAATTAACAAAAGTGCAAGAAATTCCATTGCAGACGATTTCAAAAATGCATATCGACATCTAAGTACTACGATAGAATAAATATTTTTTCTTGGTGTTAACATTAAAAATAACATTACAGTAATCTAATACAAAAAAAAATTATTACAATACAAAATTAAATTAAAATCTTTAATTAATATTTATTTAACATCTTTTATAAAGTAGTAGTAGTTCGTATAAAATTCAACCACTATAAAAAGTAACAAACAAAACAGCATTATGGTTGCTATAACAGGGTTTCGTTGGATTACCATATTGACGACTAACTAACTGCACTTCAACCAAAACGTGTTGAAAAATTAAGAATACTAAAAAAAAAATCTTTAGAAAATCGATTTTTTTTAAAAATATAGTCACCTACTGTAACAATGAATAAATAAACATTCGCATGCATGTAAATATCCAAATTTAACCAAGTTTAATCAAATTAAAAAAAAATTGATTAAGTAATTAATAAAACATAATAATATCTTGATTTTTCTGTCACCTTGACTTAATCTTTTTCGAAACAAAGCATTTAAAATGTTTTTTTTTTTCCTTCGGGTAGAATGTTTGCAATTTTAGTATACAATACATACAGATATTTTACTAATAAAAAAAATCTAAAAGAAATTTTGTCGATTCTTCTGCAAAATTAGTCACAAACATTGTCAGAAGTTGAACAATTTGTTCATGCAATAGAAGGGGAAAAAATGAAATTTTGCAAGGCAATGAATTGCATTTGAAAACTAGTTATTATGCCAATGAGCAGTTGGATTAGCAAAATAAACAACAGACATTTCACAGATTTATAGAGATCTGAGATTTAAAAAAAATGCACCACAGAGGAAGAGTACCTTATACCGAGGATCCCCTTGAAAATTCGAACAAAAATCAATGGAAAATTCACAAAAACATGTACAAATTTTCGAAGCGATAGACTATAATGGAGATTGTATTACACTTACGAAGCAAGGAAAAAAGTATTAACTTTTATTGAAATTTTAAGTGAAAAAATATCATTTATTCATCAGACGATTTTGTTATGAACTAATCAACAACGAAATAATTCGTTCTTTTAGTCAAACTTTAATTTTAATATGCTTTATTTCATATAAATAATATGAAATAAACCTCCTTTCCAAATTTCCGAATCACATCAACATTAAAGCATTTGACCCATAAAATTATATTTAGCTCACATAAGGTCCACAGATCTTCATTAGAATTGGGTTTCGAATCCAGAAGTCTATGGTTCTGACCTTCACTTGGTCTAATCTTAACCTTATAATTTATACGGCATTCTCTTTAGTATGGTAGGTGTTTCAATTAAAAACATTTATAACATTTTTTAGTATTTAATATTCACCAGCTCTTTCAATATGCTGGTAGCATTTTTTTCCTTCAAAACAGAACTAGCCGAAAGACAGATTCTTTTACATGGTAAAGAATAAAAAATCTTAACTTGCAATGTAATTTTTTAAAAAAGAAATTCAATCAAGTTTTGGGATAAAATTGTAAGATTTTAAGACGCTATTGACATCAAAATAACTCCATTTTTTTTTTCAAAACTTCTTTTTCCTCAAATAAAATATTTATTACTTTAGCATCGACCAGTTATCTAAACATTAAAGCCGCATAGTTACAAACAGTTGACGAACTGATTGGAAGAGGTCGTGTCAGTAACATATCAATAATCAGGAAATAAAGGTAATTGTATAATTTTCTTTTTAATATTAAGATACTGTTTTTAAATAACGATTTTCGTCTTGCTAGAGGAGATATATGACACAAAATATTAGATATTATTAGAATAAGAAAGATATTTACTTTATAAAAATCATAGGGTTGCATTTTATTTAACGACAGTTGCAAAAATTTCTTTAGCGACATGGTCTCTTTTGCCTCTTATATACTATTATGGATATATATAATGGGTAATTCAGATTTGTTTTCTTTGTATTTAACCCTTTGCAAACATATGGGGCATCGGAACGTTCTGTATTTGCTTGAATTTAGGATTCCAATTTTTGTAACACTAATTTAAATCATATAAATAACATGCAGCAGTATATATTCTGAGTAATAAGAAATAAATGAATTCTTACGTAGAAGTTACTGACTTCAAATGTCCAGAAAATTAAAGCCGCTTCAAATGCAAAAGTTATTTTAAATCAATGTGTAGTTAAAGGGTTGACAAATGACGAACTGATTCCATTCAAAATTTAATAGAAATTTGAATTTTGTTTAAGGGCAGCTAATAAAAATTTCTAGGATAATTCAGTATGAAATGTAGTTTTCAATCTATCATAGAGAATAACAACTCCAAAAGTTTCTATTCCAATTAGGTAATATAATCTAAAATGATGGTCTTTATCAAATTCTTGAAGTCTGAGATGATTACAGTGAAGTTTAAACAGCTTTTTTAAAACTTGCTTTATAATTGTGAAGATGAAATTTTATAAACAATTTTCATTCATTTCATAATAAGTTAAGGATTTTTTAATTTATATTATGAGTTTCTGATGGCAATACAATAATTTATTTCGGGTATTAATTTTGTTAAATTTTAATTTCAAATGATTTTCTTGAATATGCATATATATAATACTTCAAAATCTAATTTACACTTAATTTCCTAATTTCTTGCTTAATTTAGCCCATATTAAATTCCAAAATGTTCTTATTTCCTGAACCAATTATACTTTGTTTACTTAATTCACCCCCAATTCTGAAATTGTCAAAATCGACAAGTTCTCGGATGTTTACATGTAAAGGAATAAAAAAATTGTCAACCGAAGCGAATTCTTTTTAAAAGAATGATCTCTATAATTAATTCCCTTATCAAAATAGACATGTTTAAAGAAATACTTATTAAAATCTCGCAGTATATAATCAATATAATATTTCATTAGCTTTTTTCCTTCTTTTGTTGTTCCTTTTACATGATACATGTGCCTCGTTGCTTGTAAATAAACTATGATTATTGGGATGGAATAAAGCAAGTTAAATATTCGAAAGTTCTCTCTCTTCAGCTACGATTTTGATTAAACAATTATATAAGAAAAATATGGATAGAAAATTTCATATTATTTATAACAATGATTTAAAAATTAAAAGTTAAAAGCATTACAATTAAAAATATTATATATTTTTAGAGAGCTTAAAAAATATTATTAAAAAATTGCTCCATTAAATAAAATTCTTGCATATTTCTTATTCGGGAAAGTAATAACTTTTTGGAGAAAAAAATGTAGTATAAATACTTTATCTTCTTTTGGTTATGAACGCTTAATTTAATTCAGAAATATCGTACGAAAGGAAAGTTGTAGCATAATCGGGATACCAGAAATGGCGGAATTTTTACATCTGAATTCAATAGCAAGTTACCTCTATATCATAAGTTAAATTGCTGCCAACCGTAGTGAGAAATTTGCTGTAACATTGAATTCAAGGAAACATTATTTCACACTGTCACTCATTCCCGTGCCTCCTGCTTTCTGTTTCGGTATTCACGAAATCATTGTTGAATGAAAAAAAAAAATCCCGCTTTCACTGAATGCCATCATCATCTTCATCATCAAATCAGGCGAATGATGCGACCTCTTAAATTTCCTTCAATTCCAGAAGAATAGAATTCGTGATTTTGTATGAATTCCAGAAAAGAGAATTTTTATATCTTCTTTATTTTGTAAAGAACGTAGAAATTCTTTTATTACGTTTGAATTACTTTACAATAAAAAGGTTACTTTCAATGATGCCATGATGATTCGAATTTTAAAGTATAAGGAATATTTTGTTTTTCGTGTTCTGAAAAGCGTTTCGATGAAGGTTAAAAAAAGAATGGGAAATGAATGAATGAATGCCACAAAATTTTAAGAATAGAATTCAACGTTGAACGTACCTATAAGCTATTGCTGAGCCTAGATTTAAAATAATAATTTAACAATGAGAAAGCTATTGTGAGGTATAATAATAATAAATTTTCAGTATCTAATACCTTTCCATAATAATACTATGGGACATAAGAAGAGTGGGATATTAAGATGTGTGATTTTATTTTTAAAAATGATCAGGTCGAGATATGCATCATCATTATTTGAAATAAACAAAATTCTATTTAGAATATAAATAAAACAATCGAGATTACTTGTAAAAACGTTCCTGTGTCTTCTGTATTTTTTCAATATGTAGAAAAAAAATTAATCAAATTTCTGAAAAAATCATGGACAAATCTATAATCGGTTAATGAAGAAATTGGGGAAATAAATCGTTTCTAAATAGATTTTATTTAATCAATAACTTATTGGATTAAAAAATATTATCCTTCATAAAATTATGCTTGCATTATTTTCCAAAGGTTTTAAATTTTTTGTTGAGAAATTATTTTTATGAAAACTGTATAGAAATAATTTAATGCTTTTGGGAATTGTCAAAACAAATGCTTTCAATTCCTTCGAAAATGATTTATTTGCAGACGATAATAGAAAACGAAAAACAGATGCCAGATATCAGCGAAAGTCGTGACGATATTTGAAAAATATTTTCAGTTCACTTCTTGACAGTGCGTGGTTTGAACAAACCGTTTTGATTTTTTTATTGTGTAAGTATTTGAGAGAAAACAATCAAAGCTGTATTAAATTTTCCGTTACGTAAAAACTAGTATTGGAAATGCTGAATTGTTTTAGGAATCGTTTATATCGTATTAAGAAATCGTAAAAGTAGCCTTCTATTGCTTTATAATACAATTTTATTATTCGAAATTACTACTGTAAATGTTTAGTAAAATCACAGCCTGTTTTTCTTTAAATTTCTATTGAAAAGAAAATCGTCTAAAGAAAGCAGACAATTTCCTACACACGTTCGCAGTTGAATCACTCCAAAACAAACAGAATAATATCTTTAAACTAATATTTTGCAGATTGTCCTCATTTATGAAACCATTGTAAATCCTTTTATTTATTAGGGCGTTTCCGTCGAATGCTATGGAATCAAATTGCTTTTTTTTTCCTTCATCATTATATTCTTAGCAGACGATAAATAGAAAAACTCCACCGAGTGAACGGATGTTTTGTGTTTTTCACATTCCACGTAAGTTAGAACTTTGTCAGACGTAACCAAACAATTTCAAAAATTTATTATGAAGTTTGGAAGCAGAAACGGAAAAAGACGATCCAATCGAATATCGCAGGCTTTTGAAAGGAACAAATTAGGGAGTTGAAATGCAAATTGGAATACAATAAATAAAAAGATTAATTGCTGCATTTTAAAAGAAATATAATTGATTGCAAAGAATATTTTAAATGACTTTTAGTAACGCCCTCTAGTGCAAATGAAAGAAACTTTGACAGTTATTTAGAAATAGCTGTAATAGCTTTTATTGTTTTCAGCAGCGTAATCATGTATTTACATTTGGTTGTTTATTATTTGCTTTTTGGAAATTGTTTTTATAATGCGGTTTCTTAAAAACTGTATTTACTTCCTCTTAGAAGAAAATCTAAGCAAATTTTTATTTTAAAGAAGAGAATTCGTATTCCTTTTAAAAATAAATATTGCAAAATATTAAATATAACATTCTGTTATAAGCTGTTATAAAACTTCATGGGCAATTAAGAAAAACGTTTTTAAAAATTTGTAAAAAAACTGTTATGTCAGTCATGTTATGTTTTTCAATGTCGATTAATAGGTTATCTCACAAATTTCTCAATAGTGAAGTTGAAATCATTCAAAACATTTCTTCACTTTTTAAAGTAACCAAATCGATTACTACTTCATTTATATATTTTTAAACTTAATGCTGTAAACTTTACTAATTTTATTAAAGTGACACATTTAGGAATTACACATTTAAAAATTAGACAAAACAAGTATTTGTTTGATATAATATCACATATCCTTCAGTAATTATAAAATCAGATATACTAGTGTCAATAAATCTTATATTTGAATTCTGAAATGCAATTTTCTTATATCTACTAAATTTGGAGACTCAAACAGATGATTTCCCAAATTAAGCTATTTTAAAGCGACTTAGTTTAATTTTTCATTAATCTAGTAATTGATCAATTTTAACAGAAATTTGACCTTTTAATGATTAAATGAACACACATACACGATGCTACTTCAAACCACTTTACGGTTCGCAAAATTATTTTTTCAGTGACAATAAATAGTTCGTTATTTTTTTCTCACTAACTATAATAGTTTAAAAAATGTTTTCAATATAATTTGTGATATTTATTTTTACTGTAATATAGTTAAAATAAATTTTAGTTTTTTCCCCCGAATATTTAACGAATTTTTCTTCCTCAATTCCTGAATATGTTTATTTTTGGCATATAAAAAACGTGGAATTAGTTCTTTTTAATTCAAAGTTTTGTATATTATTTCTTTAAGCAGGGAAGCAATTAAAAATTTAATTTTAAAAAATGAGCCATAAGGAGATATTTATTCCTGCAATATAAATTAGTCTAAGATCACTTATATTTCAGCAATCTTTCTTAGAACATTTCATTGGAATTTTCATTGTACCTGTAAGCAAAATCTGTATAAGAATTTTCAAATAATTAATCAAATGTATTTGGTACGCATGCGAAATTTCATTGTTAGGCAATGCATTTGGGTACTATCGAAGACTAAGAACGCCTCCCAAAAAATCGTAAAACTATATAGCATAGGATTCACAAGTTCGAAATTTTTTACAAAAAACTATCGTGCACTTGAGTATATTTTTATAATTTGGCAAATTTTCTTTCTTACTGTTTTTTGGTCGACGTTAAAACCAAATTATATTTAATTTTGTTTTTACATGTACATAAAAAAAACATACCATATGAAATGCTTAATTTTATGTTGCACGAAGTACCATTTAGATTTGTTAATGTTTGTTTTTTAAAATTTGCTAGTTGGGATTTTATCTAAACCAAATATAAGAATTACAATTATTAAAATTGTTATTAATTTAATAATTCATCACAGAATTCATAATTCTGTTCCTTAACTTTCAGCAAAGGTTTTTGAACTTTATATCCTCGATTAGATTTTTTTGTTTTTAAATAATTCCTAAAATCATTTCTTACCCCTTTCTTCCAAGCAGTTCAGGTTTTGTCTTCGTCATCTGACCGTGGTTCAAAATTAAGAGGATGGTCCTAAAGTATCTCCAGTGTCGCTTTAAAATGAGACGTTAACTAAACATCTCAAGATAAGGTAATTATTTTGTAAATATCCTGTATTTTTGCTTTTTAAGTTTTATGCCTAGATTTTAACATTTTATTCCTTATATCTGGAATGACGACTTATTATGCATATTATAAAGAAAAGTACTATTTTTTTTTCTTATTTATTTTGAGCTTAAATTATTTAGAAGCCAGGTTTACCATTTTATTCATTATTCCGGCTTAGAATAACGAAATTTTATTTGGAGACACCATTTTCATACATTTATTTTCTTTTAGCATTCTAAAACGTTTTTCCAGCCAATTTTAAATACATTAACGTGACAATAAGACGAAGTGTGGTTCCTTGTTTTTTGACGACTTCAGTTAAATAATTTACATATAAAAAGGATCCTCTCATTGCCAACAATATTCTAAGATTTCTTTTTAGATTTTATTTGACTATAACAATGAAATTTATACCATCCTATAAAGGAAATCCTCTTCATATCTTAAGTACCAAATAACAAACTGCAGACAGACTTAAAACAACATTGACAATGAGCTGTTTACTATTCTTATCAAATAGTTAAGTCATATCTCTATTTACTATCTGATTTAACTGTTTTCAAAATAACAAAGCAGCTTTAAAGATTATTAAAAATAGATGCCTTCTCAATTAAAACGCAACACATGTGACTTAGATGATAAATTGGCTGTTTGAACGATCTTGGAAATAAATATGTGTGATAGTGAATGTAATTAAGGTAATATTCCAAGCAATGTGTCGCGTCGTGGTATTTTAAAAAAAATCTATTAACTATCTTTCGTTATGCATGACTTGATAAAAAGAAATGAATTGAAACGAGTTGAGATCAGTTTTTCAGATCGTCCACAATGTCCAACAGTCTTGATTAGATCACCAAACGGTGCGAAGAAGCCATTCCGTGATTCGGTGAAATCGAGTTAACGCATTCAAAAGGGATTAAGATTCTGTTTTCTGATAATGCTATCCTATGGAATCTGGCACACTTCTGAGTCAAACACGTTTTTCTTTCACGTGCATCTTTCAAATAAACGTTATTTTTCCAAACAGAGAATATTTTTGCGATTCGGCTCAGGAGATTTAATTAGCTATAAATCAAAGTCATGCGGCAATGGTAATATAGTGAAAATTGTCTAAATCGAATTCGATGGGTATTCGAGTTTAAATGTTAAGTTCATTGAACTTTATTTGAACATAATAAATCTTTTATAGTTTGAATTTATTTCAGTTAATGTTTAGCAAAGTAAAAATGCCAATTAAAAGAATTATTTTTGAATAGATTTTCCTATTCATTGAAAATATTCTATAATAATCATAGTCACTGAAAATAATTCTAGAAAATAGTTTTTGAAATGATTGTCATGTCCGTATTTCCACGGAAAGGGATTGCAGAAGCTTCTCAGGATAAAATACTCCTGAGCACCAGAGGACAGAAATTCTGATTTCTAATTCATAGGAAGATGACATTCACAAGCTCGACTGCACAATCCCTTTTTACAGGGGAGCCCTTTCACACACTTCGCAGATAGAACAGAGGGTAAAGCCCAAACCAGGACTCAAACCCGGGGAGCCCAGATCACGGGGACTCTCAACCGCTTGGGTTAGGAGAGAGGAAATTTTTGAAATCCTTTATTTATTTGAGGACTTATAATAGTTCTGAAGTGTATTCAGTCAAGAAAATGAGAAAATGCCTTTTATATAAAATCAGAAGGAGCTTTCAACTTTCTTTAAAATTTTCTCGCATGAGGCTCTAATACATTTGTCTTGCGAAAAAATGAAATACATGGTATTAGCGTATAATAGTTACCAAATATTAGTTTCTGGTGTGAATTTAGCATTTTAACAAAATCGTGTTATCCTTGGCGAGTTATTCGGCGATTAATTCCTTGTATGCGTTAATAGTATTTAAAAAGTATTTGTGCTTTAAACATGCTTTCCTCGACCGATTGAAACAAAAAAAAAAATGACACGAATCTGCATTTGCAATTACAAAATTCCGTACCAATATATTTGATATATTCAAATTCTTGCGTTTTTGATTTATGGCATTTACATTTTTCGGAAAATATAGGAAAATTACGAATTGGTAAACAGTCAATTCGTAGTTGAGTTTGGCTCAAAATTTAAAACGTATCCACATTGCAGATGTTAAGTTTGTGTACCAAATTTAATCTATCTATCTTCATTTTATAGTTACAGCATTTATTTTTGAATAGCCACATAGACTGTTTTTCCCTGCATATATTTTGCTCAAAATTACATGGTAATCAAATTTTGTTTAAAGACCCGTGTACCAAATTTAAAAATGTCAAGTTCAAAGCTTTCTTTTAGTTATCTTTGTCGCAGAGAGAATCAAATGGCATTCTTTTAAAATGTGCTTTTCGATCTCTAGATGGTCTAAAACGGAGAGATTCGTCAATTTCGGGTTCAAATTTTTTTGTTGGTTACTATATTTATATATGAAAGTACTAAATGATGCAAACTAGCTAAATAAAATTCGGGTTTTTTTTATTATTACCATATCTCGTATATCAGAAAGTGAAATTTTTTTTCAACTATTTATTTCTGAATTTGACACTGAAAAAATCAATAAAATAGATTACAGACATTCTTCAAGGGAGATTTTAATTTTTGATACTTTTGTTAAAGTTTTATTCCTTCTTAATTAAATATTTAAGTTCAATCTCGTAGTACAATTTAATTTTAATTGCTTGCTAGCAAGTCCAACTTTATAATTTCAAGTGAGAATAAATGCCTTTATTTGTGGGCATTTTATCACGGATTTAATCAAAAGAATATTTTTAAAATATTGTGGATTTAACAAGAAACAAATTATTGGAGATTCTCATCCGAAACATCACAATATAATAATTTAAGAAATGATTCTTCTATATTTATTTAAAAAATATTTTAATTATATTGTAGCAATAATCTGCGCTTATAAAATATGAATGCTTTCGCAGTAGTGTGTGTCATTATAAATCCAATAACTAAAACGGTTAAATGTAATGCTGTAAAAAATATTAAAAAAAATTACTACTAAAGAAAAATATTCATTACCAAAGAAATATTATTGGAAAAAAATGAATGATAAATGAAAAGTGTATAATTTTATAGCAGTATAAAAATGATTTTCGCTCAGACCATGCTTCGATTCAATTATGGGAAGTTTTGAATTTTGATGTATTTTTTTTTCATTAAAAAAATCTGATATAAATTTAGAAAAAGATCCGTTTTCCAATTTTACGCTTCTAGTTTACAAGTGTTTATGCCCCAAATTTAGTAGCACTTTTTCAAATGGTTTCTTTTGTAGATTGCTGTGAATACCTTTCTGTCATACAAGATACATGAACCAATTTACAGATAATTTGTTAGAATATAAATATTACCGTAAAAAAATCTTTGAGAAATGATTGGTAGAGCTTTAATTGTTTATTTTGAACTTTTATTATTCAATTATTGCATTCTAAATTCAGCATACCACAAATTATCAGTAATATTAAATGACATTATCATTGTTTATTAAGATTAGTCTTTCTATTTGTTGTGTTGTTTCGTGTCTGTTAGGTTGCGCGTTCGAATCCGCCAGCCGAAGACTCCCCGTGTGTGGTGGTGACGTATAAATCTGTCATGGTGACAAAGTCCTCCATGTCGAGAGTAATGCCATTAGGGGTACTGGTTCAGAGGCGATCGGTCTCTGATACTGTGGAAAAATGCATGAATGTAATTCGCATCGTAAAAACTGTTGTAACGCGTGTGTGGCAAAGTCGTACTCTTGGCCCTAGATGGCACAGCTGAAAAAATCGAGACGTAACCTATCGGCTTAAATCGCTTTCTTTGTAACAGTGGGTTTGTCCAATGGCATGCGCCATATGAAACAACACATCATATTTACTACGTTTAATGTCTCCGGTTAATTTCTGTCGAAAGGTAAATGCATTCAGATGAATACCGAGATTAATCGCAATTACTCCCTCACGTTTGGGAAAATAATAGAAACACGTACTAGAATGGTTTCTTTTGTAGACATCGTTTTTAGAGGCATCGTTTTAGAGGCATCTAATGTAACTTATTGCATTTATTTCATTCCATTTAAGTGCTTACATTAATAATCAACTTATTAAGCAATGTAGTTGCAGTTATATTCAATTTCTGTAAATTTAAGAAATTGATACGATGCAAATTTATTAATAATTGGTGGCAAAAACGGCTGTTGGGGTTAATTTTAAAATGTTTAAAATAAATATTTTTCCTGAGACCTAGTGTAGAGGTATCGCGTCTTTCCCGTGAGCTGAGCTTCCCAGTTCAGGTATGGTTGTTCTGTGCTCTGTGAGGTGTGTGAGTGCGTTCATCTATAAAAAGGGTTGTGTGAGTGAATGTGATGCATGGAGCAGTTAAATCATGCTCTTCGCCCTAGTTGGCGCAACTGAAAACGAGAGATGCTCGCTTGACTTAAAATCGCTGACTTCTTCCGCAGATTTTTCTATGACAGGCACCACAAGAAACAGCAAAAGATTGCAACAAGATTTAGTTTAGTTATATTAACGTCCCGTTTAAAGCAACACGAGGGCTATTTTGGGACGGAACTCGTAATTTTGAACCACGGTCAGATAACGAGGACGACACCTGAACTGGCACCGTCCTCTCCTCACCACACCAGCGGAAGGACGTTTGGCCTGACAGATATAAGGTGCAAGAAACCCCCTCACACGACGGATCTTCGGTAGAATCGAGTCACGAACCTGAAATCCTCCGGTTCCAAAGCCGAGACCTTACCACCAGGCCCCCGTGGCCCAGATTACAACAAGAATCATATGGGATAAGGTATTTTGAGAAGTATCAATACTTATCTTTAAAAGGACATTTGTATAAAACTAGGAAAGACCTTTCTCCGTTTTTAATTTTTTATACTGTCTAAAAAATAGGTTATTGCTGCCTTTCAATCTTTCACAAAATACTCCACAAGGTGAACCATCCTTGGTGATTTTTTCATCGAATTTCATATTTTAATGCTACACCAGAAATTTTATTTTACAAACCTTAAAATCAGAAATCCTTAAATGCAAAACGATAGGGAAAAGCACTAAATAAGTGAAAGTCAATGGACATGAAATATGCCGTCTCTTTTGAGCGAGTATTGGGCTACTTATATTTAAATAAAAAGCAAATCAGATTTGCTTTAATTTTTTCCTCATTAGTTATAAATATGCCAACACATATATCGTGAAATAGCGTAATAGGGAAACAAAGAGATCTGTAAATTGATAGTGGCTTTTTGTCGACTGCTTCCGCATAGATAAAATTCTTAAGAAAGTGGCACGACATTTAGACCAGGCCATTAGAAAGTGATATACTGGTATTGCATCCTAACCATCTAATTAAGCAGATGTAACTCGCAGATTTCAAGTATAGCGATTACGATTCGAAGTTAGATATTTTTTTTCGCATCAGTCCTCCCTTTATTGTTTTTTTTTCCATCGAAATAATCACGTTTCCCTGGAATCATATATTGAATAAATTATATTATGAATATGATGCTACAGATTATAATAAATATTTTGTAAATTTTTCTTTCTCGTTGAAAAATAATTTTAATTATCAGAATATATGTTACAGAATAATTTTCCTAGATAGGCAAGTTTCTTTAAATTAGATTATTGGACATAAATAATGAAGAAAACTCTTTCGAAATTAGAGATTTTTTTATTCGAAAAGGTAAATAATTGGATTTCAATATTTATCATTTTGATAATAGGTTCTCAATAAAAATGAATTTTCTAAAAGTATATTAAAATTAATAAAAAAATTTCTAGTATTCCTCAATAAATACAAAATATTGCATTACGAAAACCATTTTTACAACACTCTAGCGATATTGATTTTAGTTCTTAGTAATATTAATTTTAATACCATATAATTTTATCTCGAATTTGAATAAATTATCCAAATATTCTTAAATGTACATTTAACATTACCTTTAATCTTTTTAATAATTGCATTTGTACATATGTGTTGCAATGATATTAAGCACATTAATTCTGTGTATATTATCACTATTATATAGCTTATAAATAAGTATTTACTCAGTATAGTTATTTTTGTGCAAACTTTAAAAATGAGATGAAGACAGATGCATTAGGTGCATTATTGTACTTTGTAAGCCTGGCGCATTATTGTACTTTGTAAGCCTGGCGCATT
>JAPMOQ010001334.1:0-84617 GCA_026543055.1 Argiope trifasciata | reverse complement strand
CTTTGTAAGCCTGGCGCATTATTGTACTTTGTAAGCCTGGCGCATTAATGTACTTTGTAAGCCTGGCGCATTAATGTACTTTGTAAGCCTGGCGCATTAATGTACTTCGAACGAACCATTTTAATTTTTGATATTTTAATCGATAGTATGTCAGAAAACGGATTTAAAAAAAAAACTCGCACAATAAAAATGCTTCGGCTTTGTAAAAGAATTTTCGTAAGTAAATAAGTTAAATTTGACTCTCGGAACAAGCATTTTTTTGAAATTAAAATACACATTTGGGCTGATGCAGAAACCAGAAGAAAAAAATTACGAATAATTTTCTATAGTATAACCACATAAGTATACCGTTTCAAATGAAAGCTTAAAAATAGTCATATCTTGTTCATGGCATAATTTGAAATCTGAACCATTACATGGCCATGCAGTTGATAAAGCCGTATGCTATATGAGAGGTCGAGGTAGCCCGATTGGTAGGGCGTTGGATTCGCATCCCTTAGGTTGCGAGTTCGAACCCCGCCGTCTGAAGAATCTTTGCATGTGTGGTGACTGGCATGAGTATAAATCTGTAGCGGTCACAAATTCCTTCATGTCGAGAGTAATACCACTGAGGGTACTGGTTCAGAGTTGATCGTTCCCTTATCTAGCTCTAAATTATTATCTGTGGATGAGAGAATGAAATGCAAGAATGAAGGCCGCCCTGTAAAAAAGGGTTGAGACGCGTGAGTAGCTAACTCGTACTCTAGGCCTTAGATGGCAATTCTGAAAAAAAGCAAGAAACTCAAAATTCGTATTAAATCGTATTGGCTCGTTAGTCAACGGGTTTGTCAATGACAAGTGCCATTAGAAACAACAACAACATACACTTTATGCAATAAAACAATATTCATTATATTATCTTCCATTAAGGAGCAAAGCTTTCAAATAACTAGTTACAATTTTTAAGACGCGGAACAGCCATTTTATCGAACTATATTCTATTATGCAGACAGAAATGGTGATTAATGTTTTTAACATTAGTAAGCATTAACATGATTAATGTTATAATGAAACTACTGCGAAAAGTGACCATCAATAGCAGTGGTCAGATCGCATACGTGACATTCATGGAAAAATTGGTTTCAAAACTTGGGACAATATTCTTCCAATGGACCAATCTTCCATATTTAAACTCGCATGGCTTTCTCAGTTTAAATCAAAGATGGGAAGATTTTTTCAGGGTAAGGATATTTCTAATTTTTTGAAGGTACTGCAGTCTGTCAGTGGTGTAGGTCTGCAATATTTATTATTACTTGATAATAAATACTGAACTTGTACGTAGCTACATAACAACAGATATAATAATTACCAGAAATATAATATCAAATGATGCGTTTAATATCATGCAACTCAAAATACATTTAAGAAATAAACTGTTTTCATTTAAAACCGATTCTTGTTGTTATAGTTAGTAGACGACTTCGGATACATACTTTCCGACAGTATCTCGGTATATAATTACTAGCTGCTAATCTTGTACTGGATTCTATGTGTTCG
Source organism: Argiope trifasciata (assembly GCA_026543055.1). Classification (NCBI taxonomy): domain Eukaryota; kingdom Metazoa; phylum Arthropoda; class Arachnida; order Araneae; family Araneidae; genus Argiope; species Argiope trifasciata. The sequence goes on along the minus strand of JAPMOQ010001334.1, from coordinate 83,081 downwards.
TCTTAATTATATCGGGAACGATATAATTAAGACAGCATATTCATTGCTGAAAATGCAAATTCACACAGGAAAATAGAACCAAAGGACGATGTTAATTTATATTAAAATTAGGATACATCCATTATGTTCCAAAAGTTATTGATAGAATTGTCATTTTGAAGGAGAAAAACGGATGGAGTTTTCTTAGAAACTTAAAGGAGTTTTCCTAAGAGATAAAGAGAATGCATTGTTCTACAAATACGCTTCTTTTAATATGCACGTCCTGGGTCTTAGTGAAGGTGGTCACCTCAAAATGTTTTGGTTGTCCATCAGTGAATCGCGATCGACTTAACACCCATATCTTGCTTTTTTAAATCCTTATTTATGAGCATTTTCGAACCAGTCACCCTTTTACTAAAAAAGAAATAAAAATTAGCAGGTTTTATTGAACGTTTAGTTTGATATCGCATAACATTTAAATAGAAAACGACTATATCAACACAAGTAATGCAAAACTATGAAATTAAAAATCTTTAAACAACATAAAAAATTACTTAATTTACAAAGCTAGCTTTTGAACTTACAAACTTAATTTATAAATTTAAAAGTTTATAAACTACTTAAGAATTCAATGGATGGGAATTCGTTTCAATTTTTTGTCAATATCAGATTAAAACACGATTTAACCTCAATAATCAAATAGTAATATATTTTTATTTTTGTTTAAAACTTCAAATCTAATTGAAACTAAAGTACAAACCCACGATTGTTACATGACATTTCCACCCATAATCTATTTTCATTAGAGAAATTAAATTTTCGAAAATGAATTGCCTTCTTTTGATTGTCGAACATTACAATTCTTACAGATTCCATTGTGATAAGTGTATTTCGAAGGCCGAAACTATCTTTGATGTTTGAATTTCTAAAATCTATAGAATTGTTGATTTCCCAATAACGCCTCTGAAACCTGTTTCTTGATTGTTTGTTAAAATGCTTATCTGATTTCTTATATAAGTTTAATTCTTTCTTTTAGGGTGTTACTGTTCATCGTTCCACAAAAATACAATAGGAAAATCTTAAGAGTTACCTTGTGGGTGGAGTTTTACTTCAACTGTTTAATAGTTACCAACTTTTTGAAGAGAAAATAGTAATTATTTGTATTATTTGGGGATAGATGAAAAAGCTAATGTAATGAAATTATATTTATAAAAAAGTTAATTGTAAAACACTTTTCAAATTAAGATTTGATTGAATTTTAATCATAAAAAAGGAAGAAAATTGTGAGAAAACATGCTCAAAGCAGCATTATAAAATTACAATTATTCCATTTTGTACGGTATTCTAATTCTTAGATTTTAGTTCAATGCCCGCGAAAAAATTTGGCAGAACTTTCTTTTAAGGAGTGTCCCAAAATGAACATCTGAGTTGAATTTGCCACCATTCGTACAATAAACTGTTTAAAACCCTATTAAAATCTGTTTGTCAGCTAATATTTTAGGGTTAGAAAAAACAGAGCATCACAAAATAGAATAAAGTGTTTCCATTGTTGAATAATTTTTTTAAAAATAATGAGTCTGATGGTCTCTTTTCAAAAAGTTGGGAACTGTCCTTCCGATTTTATGATATAACATCATTGGAATTTTCTTTATGTTGGGTTTAGCAGTCAAAGCTCTGTACTTACATTCCCACAAGCACACGTGCATGGTAGAAGGAAAAATATATGCGAAAGAGTGCATATGTACCAATAAAGTCATGGCGACCCTTTGCTCTGTGTTATTCCATACATAACCCTAGCCTATGTACTTTATGATTCAATAGAAATATATTAAAGAAAAAATGTTTCTTTTATTTAATTCAAATCTTAGGTTAACACGTTATTCTATAGCTACTTGCTGCATATTTCCAAACCCTAAACTATCAGCGGATAAATGATTTTTTAACAGAGTTTCCACTCACATTTCTGCACGAATGGTGGCAAATTCTAATCTTGCGTTAATTTTGGAACACTCTTTAAAAAGACTTTGAGTTGCATTTTACCAAGTCTAAACCAGCAGATACATAAAATGGAATAAAATTCTAACCAATGCTGAATAAGGTATTAATCCTTTTTTATTACTAATCAACAGAGAAATCCGTTCGAAATCAGGAAAAATGTGAGACAATTCCAAATAATGCGATGCCAAACTAAAAATGAATTTACTTATGTTCTTATCATTAGGTTAGCTGTTGAGTAGGTTAGGTTGGAAAAAGATATGCTGAACTATGTAATATGTAATAGTAACAATTCTGAATAGTACGAAACTGGAAATTTATTTTCGTATTGATGTAATTAATAAGGCAAATGCATATTAAAATAAAATTCTAATGAAGCAATTTATAATCGACCAATTCATTGGAAATTTCAATGTTACTGGCTTTGTCATGCTGTATTCAATTTGTATTCAAAAAATACTTCCTGTATTTTCCCTGCTGTATTCAAAAAAATATTTCCAAAACGCAAAGAAAATTGAAGCGAATGCTTTATATCGTTAACTTTAAATTTAGAAATAAATTATTTTTGTTCTGACTTATGGCACTTCAAAATCCCGCTGAAAGTTATCTGTCAGCAATTTAAGCCGAATGAAAGTCTCTTGTCTATTCAGTAGCACCAATTAGAGCCAAAAGTACAACTTAGCTCATTCTTGTGTAACAATTAGCTTGCAGAACCCCTTTTCACAGGGGGACATATTCACACACCTCACAGATGGAACACAGAATAGCAACCATACCTGAACCGGGACTCGAACTCGGGACTGCCAGATGGCGGGGAAGACGTCCTATCTCTATGATTGGAAGTAAACTAAGATAAATTCTTATTTAATGAATATAATATCTTCATTGAGTTTGAGCAAGTTCTCTGGTAATATTATATCATAGGTCAAATTCTTTTTCTTTGCCAGTTAATGTATTCATATGTTGAAATTGTTCATCTAACCAACAAACAGAGCACTTTAGAAAGTCTAGAGTTTCTGTACATTTTTTTTGTGTTGCTATTGTCTAAAATTATCTTATGGGTCAGTAAATGTTTTGTCATCATCATTTCGATTTTATATATTTTTTTTTACATTTTATGCATAATTCTGAATTGAAAATATCAGATAATTCTAAAATTGCGAAAGTCGGGAATGTCCATTTTTTTTTTTCGCTGTCGAAACCTGGAAAATTTCCCATTAAGAAACTTGTGTTGTCATATTTGTTTTGGAATTGTTTTCATATCAGTGAAATCGGGTATGGTGAAAGCAGGTTAATTCCTTGCACTTGCATAGTACTTTTAATGGAAATTTTATTAGAGTTATACATCGCAAATAACATTTTGCTGTTTAGTCTCTATCATCAGAATACGAAAAGAAAGATTAAAAAAAAAACAAGAAACGGCATTTCAGAAATTGATAATTTTCGGAGATATTTATCCTAAGCTTAAGATACATGTTTAGATTTATTGAGCTGCATCGTATTCTGAGTCTGAAGTCAAGTGTCGAAAATTTTAGATTGATTTGATAATATTGAATCCTATTTCGGTTATTTATCTGAGAATCAAGGATTATTGACAACCATTGAGTGGCGAACTGGTATCAAACAATGAAGTAGAATTTCGCAAATTACTTAATTTAGAAAATCGTGTAACTAATTTGTTCCGAATGGTTTATAAACTGAATTACTATACATTTTAAAATTATTTCAGTAATTGATAATTTTGGAGGATATTCATCCTAAGTTTAGAACTTAAATTTATTTGCGCAATATTGTATTCTATGTTTGCGGATAGGTATTCCAAAATTTTAGATTGAATTACTAATATTGTATCTTAGCATTTTGGGCTATTTATTTGAGAAAAATGTATATTCACAGACATCAGTTCGCTGTTCAATTGTAATCAAATAACGAAATAATATTTCGAAGATTATTTAATTTATGCAATCTTGTAACTAATTTGTTTCACATGGCTTCGAAAACTAAATTATTACAAATTTTAAAACTGATTGAATAATTGATAATTTTAGGGGAAAATCATCCTAAGCTTAGAATTTAAATTTAGATTTATTTGAGCAATACTATGTTTTATGTTTCCAGATAACTATTCCATAGCTTGATTTGGTAATATTCTATCCTAGCATTTTCGATTATTTATCTGAGAACCAAGGACTACTGATTACAATTGAGAAGCAAATTGGTACTAAACAACAAAGTAATAATTTGTAGATTATTATTTTATGCGAGCCGCCTTTGGCGACCAGCTGGTTCGCCATGAGTAATGCATTCCAAAATTTTCAATTAAGTCACATATTCATTAGCCTTGAAGCAATTCCGGGCATTGATTGGCTTGAAATTTAAAATGTTTTTTTTTCGTGATGCTGCCAAAATATTAAATGTTTTTTTAAAGAAAGCGAAAAAGGAAAAAAAAAATTGAATAAATGATTTAGATGTTGCAAACGATTATTGAAACCGTTGCCTTGCATTTATTCTTTTTAGAAAATATCACATTTAATGTTTCTTTTATTTTATTCAGTCACGTGCAAAATTTATCATTTCTTTAGACTTGATTTACGATGATAGTTTTTTTTTATTATTTGAACTTCCGTGATTGTTTTCTTTTTTTTATTCAGTCACGTGCTCAAAAAAACATGATCAAAATATTTCTTTGAAAATTCGTTAAAAATAGAGGCTTAAGTTATACATTAAAACACTGAGACCATTAGAAAGCTAATTTTTTAATCTTCAAATGGATGTAAAAATCATGTTTGTGCGATAATATTTTCGGAAGTTATAGCGGAAAAACGTCGAAATTTCGCTTAAATTTTAATTGATTCAAATTCTAATAAAAAATTCGAAAAAAGGGCTCCGAGGTGCACATTTCCAATCTCCAAGGTATACATGTACCAAATTTGGTAGCTGTAGGTCCAACGGTCTGACCTGTAGAGCGCCAACACACACACACATTGAGCTTTATTATAAGTATAGACAACAGTGTAAATAATTGGCTTAGAAATTGAAATATTAAAATTTTTTTGAAATCTTTCGTGTATTGCAATAGAGTTATAAAACTAATTTCTTTTTTTGTATGCAATTTTTTCTCTCATTTCTGTCACATTTCAACTGCACGCCTTTCGAATCGCCTTGATTAATTTCGTTGTCGAACAGCTCGTTGAGAAATTGATAAATATTATCAATATAGGTGTTAAGTGTCTGCGTCAGTTTTTCTTCAAGTTAAATGACTCCTACGCTTTTTGTGTTTATTTACTTTTCACCATTTTTCACCGGATCGTTTATTCTTTTCTTTGACGTCGGAACCTTTTATGGATTTCGCCCATTTTTGTTGAAGTGAATCATAAGTTTTAAAAAAAGCAAACGAGTTTACTGGAATGCGCATGCAAGAAAATCGTTTGCGAATTCGAAATGTTGCACATCAGCACCGGATGGATGTCACCGTGGAAGGATACATAAGTCACGATTTTTTAATTCCTGCATAAAAATGAATATTTATTTCAATTGCACAGACGTGAAGGAAACTCGGATACCTGAAATAGGTGTTAGATTCGGTTTACATAATGGTCACGAATTATTTCCAAATTGTTTAGGAAACATAATAGAATAATAAATAATAAAATATAACCAATTCGAAAGCTGTAAATTGGTATTTGTCAGCACTTCTAAATTTTTTCTATTATTGTTTGGATTCTTAACTAACATAACATTATTTCAAATTTATTTTGGCTAATTTTAAAATAGTTAAAAAAATGAATATAAAAGTGTTTTTAGCAATAATTAACCCTTATATTGTGCCCGCAATAATCTTAAATGAATAAATTTGAATGCTTTACCCATTTGTGGAAGTCATTACCTTATATTGTCATCTATTAAAATAGCAATATTTTTTTTTTTACCTTTTAAGAAACTGAACACATAAGAGATGTAAATGGTACTGCTTATTCTGAAGTTTTATCCTACATTTTTTGAATTCAAAATCTTTTATATTGATGATTTATTAAAATTTTATTACTTTAGTTAAAGAAATTATCGTTTTTTTATTAAGAAAACCCTTAAATATATTTTATTAATAAAGCAAATTATTTTTTATGCTATTTTCAATTTAAAAGCTATTCTGCTTTTGCTGTTTAAAACCTATTTTTTTGATAAATTGATTTTTTTTTCTACTTTGGCTTTTTTTTTCGATTTAAGAAAAAATATTATAAAGGGGCTAAGATTGTATTTCATGTGATATATAATATTTTCAAAATTATTCCTTAATTTTAATCCTTATCATTCACAGTTTTCATACCTGACATATTAATAATACAGTACTTGTTACAATAAATCTTCATACTACTTTACTAGTGGGCCCAAAATGTGTTCGCGATTTGTTCGACAGAAATAACCTTACAGTTTTGCAGTAAAATCAATTTACATCCTATTCCTCGACGTGACAAATATACATATCAACTGCTATATCTCCATTTGGTCCAATATTTTTAGGTACTTACTTTTTAAAATCTATCTACTTCTATGATTCTCTTGACCGAATCTCAGAAGCATTTCTGTACATCTTCTACATTGATTGTTCTTAGAGATATTACTAATATTTCATTTCAGTTTAACAAACCATTTAAGCAAACCTTCATGTCCATGATGCTATCAAATTGCTAATATTCAAAGATGTTTTATTTGAATGTGTTAATATATGTTGTTCATTTAAATGTGCATTTTTTACGGACACTGTGCCGTCACAGTACAATTAAAAACTTTAATATCTGATTCGTCTATCTTCTGACTCTGGCAGTATTTGTAATTTCACTTTTTTATTTTTTCTGAAACTATGCATATTAATTTTCAACAATGAAAGAAAATCAGATGATTAAATATTTAATGAAACAAAGAAAACTTTTTGAATTTTTGGCCAGTTGTATTATTTGTTGGAAATGAGGTAAAAAAAATGGAAAAGAATCCAAAATTTAGGGAATTTTGGGGCAACTTTTAAATTGATGTAATTAAAAATAACCTTTTCTTAATTTCTGAAATGATGTAAAATTGAATTCTAAAGAATAGTATTATTAGAAGTTATTGTGCAAAAGAGTTAAAAATGAAACATGATTTTTAATTGATATAAATTTCAAAAATACTTCTACGAGGAAGCACATTTTAACCTTCCAACATATATTGCGTATGTAAAATGTTGCTATAAATCAAACGGTGTGGCTTGTAATGTGTCAATACAGACACGTGCACACAAACACACATAATTATTTTTAATATTAAGAGATACAGAACGCTTTTCTTGTGTTAGATTGTGAATAAGATAATTCAATTAATTTTATCAAATATTAATGGTAAAAAACAAAAAAGAAATAACAGAAAAGTTTGGCCATGTACGTATAAGGTACGTATATTCAAAGGGGAAGAAAATGTTGGGGATAAAAATTTTCGTTTCTTTTTTAACTCCTAAACTGTTGAAAATAGAAAGATGATTCAAATGAGATGAATAATTGTTCCCTAATAATGAACAAATTTCTTTATCAAATGTGTTTATATCTGCTTTTCATGAGATGTTATAAGTCAGTAACCTTATTTGCTGTTAAGAATACCGTTATATAAGATTGAATTTTATTGCTTTTAATCCACCGAAACTGTGGTTGCCTGATATAGAATCTCACAATCGAGATTGAAAAATCTTGGATTTAGCGGACATTCATTATGTATAGTTGCTAGATAAATATAAATCCAAATCACACCTACCTTCTCCTTCCTACTGTCTGACAGAAATTTCCTTTTCGAAAGTGCATTGAGTGTGATTACATTTACATGAAGTGTAATTTCATTTACATTGAGTGTGATTTCCTTCCCTAAAGTTTGTCGAAGGTTAGTTCACTATTGGTTAGGTATCCGAACGTAATCTTGTCAAGCCTATTCCAGTAAACGAAATCCCTATAGAGCCTTTATCAAAATCATTGAGAAAAATTTAAATTTTAGCAAAATTAAAAATATTTTAATAATTTGAAATTCTTTAATTAGAAATTATTAATCATAATTGCTGTAAGTGATCGTAATAATCAGTCCATGTCAGTGATATCATTCAAAATGTGTCACTATAAATATATTTACTTTAAATTTAGTATTAATTGAATTTATTCAATGTGAATTTTTTCTTACTCATGAAAGCAAATAAATAAGTTTTGTTAACACTAAATATATATTTTTTTAATATTTCAATCTTGAAGCATCTTTTAAAAACAAATTCGGGATTAAAGTTTTTAGTAATTTAAATATAATATCAACCGGCTTTGGTGACCCAGTTCGGGCAGAATTTCGGCTTTTCCGGTTATGAAAATATTAAAATGAATTTTTCTTTCAAAAATTTCGCCTTTTTAGAATATGAATGGGATCTGTACACTGTTAATTATTGTAAATGCATATTAGAAACTGTACACAGTACAGTGAAATAAAAGAAGGAGTAAAAAATTTTACTTCAAAGCAAATATCCAAAAGAAAAACTATTTTTTTTTCATAGTTTATCATTGGTTAACCATACGGTTGAAAGATTCAATTTAAAAATATAATTAGTTTAAATTTTTCAATGAAGAAATGAAAACATATTATATGCAGCACGTAAAATTAAAAAAAAATTATCAAATTTAGAGAAAAACTGTACGTAATTGAAATTTGAATAACTAAACAAATTATAAGATTTTTAATCACAAGATACGGCAAAAATAGTTTCGACGAGATAACATATTTGGAAATGATAGTTGAATATAAAAAAATCCAAAACTTGTTTGGTTGAACAAGTTTATTACAATAATTCAATCAACTTTTGGGCTTTTAAGAATTGACCTTGATGCTATTTTTGTCTTGAAAAGCGCACGTGCTAATTTTTATCAAGGTCCGATAAAGACTGAAAATTTGTGAAACAGAATATACAAACAAATCATTCATTCTAACAAGTACAGATTTTGTTTAAATAATTATTTAACTGAGGCTACAGAGTTTACATTGAAACCAATTTATTTGGATTTTACCTCATGAACCCAAATCTCACTAGTTCAAGGTCATAATGCACATTAATTACTTTTGATTTGAAGCATTAGCTTTTATGTCACATATGAGTTAAGATTGTGATACAGAAATGACTCTTACTAACATAAGTGAATCTTTTCAGTCATTTAAATTAAATAAGCATATTGTTTCTTTTTAAACTGGTGACTATTCTGGCAAAAAAAAAACCCATCATATTCTATAGACATAAACATAAATTCAGTTTCCTTTGTTTAAGGCATTGTGTAAATTTACACACTTTCATTTGTCCGTAAGAAACATTTCAATGGATAATTTTAAAAAAATGAATTTAAATTTTCTTATGTGGTTTAGGAAATATTTTAAATGTATCTGCAATTATTCCTTTCAAAACCTAATGAATGAGACCCCGAATAACGCCTAGAATATTTTGAATGCCAATAGCGAACGATGTTTAGGAAATATTGGCGGGAACAGCATTTATATTTGATTCATGGGGAATTTTCCAACGATTGGTATTTAGTTTTTCCGAAATCGAAATTGTGTCTTCCACTTCTTGTTTCCAACCGATATAAACGAAAATTTGATTACTCGAAACCTAAAATACAATATTTTTTTATATTTAAAGAGTATACTATATCATAAAAATATGTATATTTACTTGTACAAAATTAAATAATTTTTCTTACTGAAGTATTTATCAATAACATCATAGTTTTATAGAAAAGTCTGATCAGTTAACATTTAAAAGAGAAATAGGTTTCCGAAAATAACAATTTTACATAAAAATGTTTTATAAATTTAAGCAACCCAGAATAAAATTGATTTTTATTTCCTGTTCCTAAATTCTGAAATTCTGCGAATACCTTTCAGTTTATGTACAATATCTAAATGATCTTTAATTTTTCCCTCGTTTTTGCACAATTCAGCCTTTAACGCATCATCTGTTTGGTGTAGTTATACAATGGAAACCAAAATTATTTGCATATTTTTGTACATATTTTAATCAGTTTTGCAACAAATTACAATCAATTTCATTTTTTTTCACAGTAACTATATACATTTGAACATATTTTTGGTTCTGATTTCGAATTCCAAAGAATTGTAGTTAGTTACCAATTCAAGTTTAAATATTTCTTTTTCGTTTTCTGGAATTATTACTTGAAGTACGTTGCTTCACCCGACTTATTTAAGCTACGAAAATGAGTTGATTTTTTTAAACGCATGTCAAGCTTTATTGAATCCATCTCGTGCCACTACAATTTTACAGAAAATCCAGTTACTATTACAGTTAACTGTCAAAATTATTGTTACATTGAATCAGCAGAAAATATTTAAAAATTAAAAAACTGCTTTATAAACTTACTAGCCGCCTTTGGCGACCAGCTGGTTCGCCATGTGTAAAGCGTTCTAAAATTTTCAATTAAATCACATATTCATTAGCCTTGAAGTAATTCCGGGCATTGATTGACCTGAAATTAACATTTTCGGGTCGATCCTATTTTAGCCCACCTCTGACGCCAATTCAAAAACTCGCCAAATTATCAGCGATAATGATTTAAAATGGCAACCCTGACAACATCTGAAGAGAAATGCGGCAACACTACGGAACCTCATTGGTTTATTTAAACTCCGTTAGAAAACTATTTAATCTTATTGGTACTTTCGATTACTTTCAAATGCTTTCTATTTGGCGTGATTTTGAAAAAGTCATCAGAGGTGGGCTAAAATAGGATTTTACCGTATTTTCTTTAAGATGATGGACGGAAAGTTCTAAAAGTACACCTTTTCCTAATAATATTCTTTAATTTTATAAATCAGTCATTTTTAACCATCGGTTATGCTTTCAAAATATTAAAAAAAAAATTCGATGATGTTGCCAAAATATTAAATGTTTTTTTAAAGAAAGCGAGAAAGGGAAAAAAAGTATTAAATTAATTATCCAGATATTGCAAACGATTACATAAATATGCCATTAAGTCGGGATTTCAATGCATATCCTGTCTAAATTCAATCAGGTTTACCGTAAATAAAGATGATTTATGGAATAAATGATTTAGATATTGCAAACGATTAAAGAAACCTTTGCTTTGCATTTATTTTTTTTAGAAAATATCACATTTTATGTTTCTTTTATTTTATCCAGTCACGTGCTGAAAGTTGCATTTCTTTAGACTTGATTTACGATGATCGTTTTTATTTTATTTGAACTTCCGGCATTCTTTTATTTTATCCAGTCACGTGATAAAAACATAGTTAAAATATTTCTTTAAAAATTCGTTAAAAATAGAAGCTTACGTTGTAAATTACAAAAACTGATACCGTTAGAAAGCTAATTTTTTTATCTTTAAATTGATGTAAAAATCATGTTTATGCGATCATATTTTCGGAAGTTATAGCGGAAAAACGTCGAAATTTCGCTTAAATTTTAATTAATTCAAATTCTAATTAAAAATTTGAAAAAAGGGCTCCGAGGTGCACATTCCGGACCTCCAAGGTATACATGTACCAAATTTGGAAGCTGTAGGTCCAACGGTCTGGCCTGTAGAGCGCCAACACACACACACACACACACACACATTGAGCTTTATTATAAGTATAGATAACATATATTGTAAAAATTAACAAATATTATTTGAATAAATATTACACAGAGATTACAATTCTTTAATCTTTATTTCAATATTACTAAAAGTACTGTGTCATTGCAAATTACAATCGTTTAACAAGTGTAGTCATCTAGTGGCTGGAAAATTAATGTGCCGTTACAAACGGGTTTAAATACGGTACTGAAGGAAGTATTTATAAATTCCAATTTTAGATAAATATTGAACCCTTAAATGCTTGGCAATGTTGCATGGTATGTTTAAAAGCTTTATAACTCTTCATGTAGCAACTTTTGTGCAGTATTTTTTTTTTAATTTGATAAAAACTATTTCATTGTTTTGAAGCTAGAGTGGTTGACATTTCATTTCTTCATCTGTGGCAATTTTTATCGTTGACGTGCTATCCGAGTATGATATCATTTCGGCAGGGTTACGAATTACTATTATTTACATAAAAGTAATAAAACGTACAGAAAAATTACTCTCGGGTAGAAACAAAATAACTAATAATATTTCTATTTTTCAATTATACTGACAAATTTATTCAATTGAACGTAGCTTTTTTATGATAAAACACATCAATATCCAAATCTGTTCTGCATAAGTACCTCAAATCTAAAGTGTCATCCCATTCTTTGATGTTTGTGGATGTAAGAAAAGATGGTATTTGTCACTATTCTATATTTTCAACCAGACTGAGGTGTAAAATTCCACAATGTAAAGATGTCACACAGTATCAATGCAGCAAATGAAAGGGTCTGTCATACTTGAATGCTAAAAATAGTTTTATGTTTTGAATGTTATAAATGGTATTGTTTATGTTTGAATATTACATAGTTGTACTGTATATTTTGTAGAACTCAGGCAGAATTGTTCATGATGTGAAAATTCATCAATATGTTTTCCGAAAATTAAACAATTTCTTATGATTTTTTTTTTCGTGTTTTTCCCATTAACTAAACACATTTATCGATTGATTTCAGATTTTATTTATTAGAAACAAAAGCTCATGCATTTACTGGTTAATATTATATAAGAGTATCAATTTAAATGGAAAAAGAAATATTTTTCGTAACTTATGTAACCACTAAAGCTTTCACCGAAATAAAATTCAGAACATACTGGAGGGAAAAAAATTACATCAGCGAAAAACCCGAAATAACATTCCGCCAACCAAATACAAGGAAAGAAACAGGTCATAAAAGATTTACATAACAAAGAGCAAGGGTGAAAAATAATAATAAAAAAAAGTATTTCCACAATTCTCACCTTTTAATCATATGCAGCAACCCCGAGCAGCATTTCTTTCTGCATGCAAGCATCGAAATATCTACATTGCCGAAAAACGCAGTGGTTCTGGAGCCGTCATCGGCAATCGCCAAAAACCTTATCACGATCCAGCTAAGAACTGGCAAGATTCTCAACTCCACCGGGTGCCTTTTCTCGACAACTGGGCGTCAATCAAAGTTCTGACGAAGAATTGTCACCCCCACTTAGGTCGATGATCTCGCTTACAAAAGAGTATCTTTTTTGAAGAATATGCTTCATTCGACCTCTTTTGGGTCGCCTGCTAAGACAAATATACCCAAACGACACAAGGTCGGGAAGTTCTACGGGTTTATTATAGGTGGTGACCTACTGAGGCAGCATGCAGTCCTGATTTAGTAAGATCACCTTTGTTGCCTCTTTCTGATAAAGGCACTGATGATTTTTTTATTGTTATTATTTCTACTTTGGGAAATATTGTGGTAGAAAGTTTTGTTTTGTTGATTTCATATTCAGTGGTATGGAAAATAGTATCAGACGTATTATCTTCTGTTGGGACTTTTTTGGGTTACTGTGTTAACCTTGTTGCAACCTATTCCATCATCGAAATAAGATCTTACAATAAAGACATTTTGAAAGGTGGATCAGTTGAACTTGCTAGTGTTGACGGGCGATGTTTCCGTTCAGTATTTTCATGCTCTTTTAAAGCATACGCCAATGCAATCAGACGTCTTATAACTTTAAACAAGCAATTCTTGTATATATATAATTCTATTTCGCATATCTCAGATACGGTTTTAACTATTTGGATCAAATTTTATATTTAAATAAGATTTTACTTTTTAAGTTTATCTATAAAGATGTCTTTCCAGAAAAGGGGATATTTTATTGACAAATAAAGACCTTTTTTTATAGCTGTTGGAACCTTTTTCTGTCTGCTGTTACAGTGAAAATGCCGTATAACATCATCTAGCAAATTTTGTGGTAATTGCATTGTTTCCATAGGATGATAACCAGGGCAAAACTTTTTGAGATGGCACTATATGATATCCGAATCTGAATAATATATGCATCCAATTGCAACAATGTAATTCTTGTGTTAAACAATTCGAATATCAAGTTAAATTCGTGTATTTCATGTTTTTTTTATTTAAATGATCAGTTTATATGTAAGTAAGATTGAAAGATCAATATGGGATTCGTAGCTAAATATTTTCTAAAAAAAACTGCCGAGTGAAGCTTGGTTTTCCAGGTTCTGACTTCCTTAATAACACCAAAGTAAGAAAAAACACATTTCATTAATGCAAAAATGCTGTCATCTTTCAAAGAGATCTTTTAAAAAAAAATATAAATTAAGAATTTAGTTATTTTCACGTAAATTGTTTTTATTGGAAAAGCTGAGATTTAAATTTTGTGAGAGTACCAAATCATTGCGATTTTTCTTTTATGTGCTATATGATATTTTCTAAAATATTATTAATTACCACCGGAATCTTCTAAAAACCAATTATTTGATTATATTATTGCAAATGGTAACCATCCATTGGTTTGATTGGAAACAGTTATGCTATGGAGAACAACATTTATTTATACTATCCAAAAGTTATTTCCATATTAATCAGTTAAGTGAACTCGATGTGTATACTCGGAAATGCAAATCTAAATTTTGGCGCAGTCATTGCACATTATTTTATCTAATAAAGATAAAATATTATTCGCTTTATTATAATTTTTTTGCAAAATTTACTATGAAACGTTTGTGTGGCATTCGATATGAACTACAATCTGACTTTAAAAAGTGGATTTTAAGGGACTTCAAAAAATAATTTTCACTTTCGCTTTTTAATTGAACGAAAGCTTTAAAGTTAGTTGGAAAGTAAACATGATTAATTCTATTATGATCCTTTTCCGGTATAGACAAAATACTTCTTGCATACAGCCGACCATCGGAAATTTCTGCTTCATATGTCGCTTAATACTTTGTAACGTATTAATGTTTATCATCACATGAATCCGTCTGAAAAGAAAATAGTAGATGAAATATTACAAATAGGTATGCTTTAAATATTATTTTTTTTACAGTACTTATACTTTACGGGCACCATTAAACATACTATATCAATGTATCAAAATTATTTGCTTACTATTTGCTTGAAAATTCAAATGTTCAACAGTAGCATTTTAGAAAATGTTAGATGGAACTTTCAACTTTAATGCTAGAAGGCATCAGTGTTTCGCCGATATCATACTTTACCGTGCCTGTTTCATCAACTTTTAAATTCCAATCAATCTCTTAAATCCCATACTGACTGGTTAAAAAATTTTAATTCTCGGAAGCATCTAAATTTTGCCGACTTCAGAAATTTCCACGCTTGTTTCATGAACCCTTACATTTCAATTAATCTTTTAAATCCACGCTGAATAATTGAAAATTTGTGAATGTTAGTTAATTTCACGTACTATTTCATTAACCGTTGTTATGCTAGCTCTGGAGCTAATTTTCATTTGGTTTCTATTGTATTTGGTCGAATTTCTTGAACAAAATCCAAATTCGAACAAACTCAATTTCTTTAGGGTTTGTGATCCAATTTGCTGAGCAGAACTGAACTAAATCCAATCCATCGTAAAGTAACTATTAGGTACTTACAAGTATTTTAATCATTTTATTTACTTTAAAATGACATTTATTGCGAGAAATTGGTATAACGTGTATATTAATCAAAATACTTTCGTCCCATAAGTTTTGCAATTGACTGTCTTCGATTTTTTTTTTGTTGTTGTTTTCCAAACCATTCTTTTATTAACAAAGAAATCTCCCCTCATAAATAGTTGAAACCAAAGCTGACAAATATGATGGAGTAGTATCACCAAATGTTTCTTAGTGTTTGATGGAGTTAGGCAGCAGATTTCTTCAAAAAAAAAAAAGCAATGGATGTCGGAAATGAGATTTGGGAGCTTTCCATGACTGGGATCTTTATACTCTGAATAACTCAAAAATAGTAAATGGAAAACTTCCAAAATAACAGTAAAGTAATAGTAAATTGGAAAAACCCAAATCCAAGGTCGCTTTTATGTATACTTCACAAGTTTGCTATTAGATGTCCCTAATTAAAATACATGCAAGCTCCTAATATTTCGGAAAAATTGGGCATTAAAATCTGTTCGCAAATTTGTTGCTACGCCAGTTATACCTCAAAGTATGTGTTTTAAAATTGGTTTTCGAATGTACAAGTGTCAAAATGCGAAGCTGACTAGAAAAAATAGTATAATAAAAGTAAAAAATAGTATTTTGCTTTTTGAATATCTAATTCGTTATCAGAATTCAGATATTGAAGGAAATTGGATGATATAGAAAATTTTAATATTTCCGAATTTATCTATGCCTTGACTTTTATGGGACTAAAGCTCTGAATTGCCTTTTCAAATAACAACATTAAGGCCCTTAAAAATTTTTGAGATTGCAATATTTTGTATCTAGTGTTTTGATTTCGATATTTTTTTCTTTCTCTTATTTCTGAGAGCTGTAAAGAATACTCTTATATACTTATTCAATTCTTGAAGGATTGTTTTTTACAGATTTTCATGGTCATAAGAGGATATTTATTTGATGTATGGAAGCCATGAAGTATTTTCCCTAGGCAATGTTTCTTCCGACCTTTTGTTCTAAAAAGATAATCGATTTGACTCATGTCGATGTATCTGCAAGAATACGTTCTTTATTGCTTTATCCACATTGCTTAAGCTATTGTATCAGTGAAATATTTCGTTTTTTATAGCATATGTTGCTTTCCTCAACACCTATATTGAGCAAAGTGGTATAATTTGATATGCTCATAAGTACGAAAATTTCTCAAATCTCCGAGAATTTTTTCAAAGTGATTAATGTAGTTTTTCTACAATTCATTATTTAAGTAAAATTGAAAGGAAAGCCAAGTAATTAATTTTAGAAGGAGTGATGAATAAACTAGTTTTATAATAGGAAAAACTAATAGTTTTAAAACCTACAATGATTAGATACATTAATGGAAGTTTTGAAGTAATGTCATAATAGTTATATTTCTACTGAAAAAATGAAAGATGAATAAAAAAATTGAACATTGATTTAAAACAGTTATAAATGCGAAGTTTCATTTCTTGAATAAATTTTTGTCCGTTCATTTCAGTGGTAAGGCTTCTTTCTGTTATGAAAGATACAAATTATTATAACTGTTAAAAAATAAATCAAAAGTTAAGGTTAGGGCCCCGATTCTAATTCATCTCGTATGACAAACTTAATTTTTAATTATGTATGTTTTTTTGTGAATGCGATCATTGAAACCTATTGTCCTTTAAACAAATAAAACGTGATGGTCAGTTAAACAAATTAACGTGTGATCTTAATTTGAAAATGACTATCAAATTTTGAAAGAAATTTCAATGCATTAAGTTTACCTGTCTGATAGAGTGTAGACCTCATAGTAACAACGTAATGAATTAGATTGACACAATCTAATGCTCAGTTTTAGTATCTAAATATTATTTTACAATTAGCTCATTGCTAACCACTTACTATTATAAATTTGAATTATATATAAGTAACCAATTCTGAAGGAAATGATCATTTCAATTTCGAAAGAACAGATAAAACAACAAATGCAAAGCTGTGGAGCTAACCAATAATTCTGATATTTTTCAAAAGGTATACGTTTCTGAACTTTTCATTATTATTTTCCACTGACTCCATGCTACGAATTTTATCAACTATCAGTTGTAAAACTCAATAAAACTTATCAAATAAGATTCATTATAAAATATTTCTACCAATACCAAAACTCGTTAAACTTCACTACAGTTATATATTCCCAATAATGCAATTATATATTATGCTATTTGAATGACGTTATGCTCTTTATTACCAGTTTCTATTAGCACAAATTAAAAAAATCATTATAAAATTTATTTTTTTAAATTCATTATAACATTTATCAGCTACTAATTATGAAATTTTTAAAAAGTATTAAAATTTTTTTATTGAAAATGATGCAATTGTACATTACATTATGTTATGTTAGTTGAATAACTTTTTTGTTATTTCATCCATTCCAGTTTCCATCAACTCCAATTATAAATATTACTCAGCTACTACTTATAGAGCAGATGAAACCACGACAAAATCCTCTTATGTGAATGATTGAATTATACATCACGTTATTTTTATGAAGTTATGCTTTTCATTTCAGTTTCAATCAGCTCCGATAATAAAAAACATAAAATCGCACTAAAATTGTCGATCGTGGATGAAGCTATTGTACATTATTTTAATGACATTATATTTTCTATTATTAATTTACTTTAGCTCCCATTATAAAATTCGTTAGCTTCTAACACACATGAAAACACATTAAAATTCTTTATTGCGAATGAAGGAATTATGCATTATGTTATTTGAATAACGTAGTATTTTTCATTTCAATTTCTATTAGCTACTATTATAAGACTACTATTATAAGAAATTTATGATTTTAAACTCATTACAACATTTATCAACTACCATTTACAAAATTTTTAAAAGTGGGAGAAAATTCTGAATGATGTAATTGTATATTTTCAATTTTAACTATCTATTTTTTTTATCGAAAGGTATTTTTACTATGCAATTTGAAACATTAGGAATTCTATTTTAGGAATAACAAAATACAAATTTTGATTTTAAAAAAATTGTTTTATTTTCACAGTTTTAAAAGCTTATGGATAATGATTATTTCAGATTATTCGTATTATTTCGGATGACGTTATAGCAACATGAAGAAAATAATTGCGCCTATTAAAATCCATACCTGACTAGCTAATCAAAAAGCAAAGAGCGCAAAGGATTCAAAAATTCAAATTTTTCAAGACACTTGATGGGTGTTATATGCAGATGAAGTTCGTCTAGTTAGCTCCAGAGAATTGGATCAAATTACATGACGTCAAAGTCGTGGTTAACTTTTTTACTCATGCCATCTTTGTTGTGTTGTGATGTCACGCTTTCCCCCCTTTTTGTTAGTAAGATGCAAATTAGAATTTTTAAAAATGGCGCTTTACGTTTGTTCTAATTAGGAATATCAGAGTTTATCGCGCATTCGTATTTATTTTGTACATTCAGTGAAAATAGAGGAAATAAAAAGCATCGGCCACAGGAAAAGCCTGAATCTAAAAATAAATGCAGAAAATTATTATTTGTATTAATAATTTGAAAGGAGTTAAAGATGTAACACAGCATTTTCCCGTATTTCAAAAAATTGCTATTTTAAATTTCAAATTATTATGTGGCAACATTATTTTTAAGTCACGTGGTATCAATCCGACAGAAAGACATCATGTTCTCACATTACTCATATATCGTAATTGCCAAAATTTAGAAAAGGGAGGGGTTTTTTCCCGATCTCAAAATAGTTTGAGCTTAAACTCTTTTTACCAACTAGGAAAATTTAAATTAAAAAAAATTTTTTTAACCTGTGCTAACAACCTCGCTGTTTCGCATTCATTTTCTTTTTCTTTCCTGTGATTTTTAGTGCGATAATTTCTTATCACGCTACCCTTTATTAAGAGAATTGGGTACAATGTGGACATTCGCACCACATTCACCAAGTTGTGACTTTTTGTTGGCGATAAGTTGCCAAATGTGACAACTTTATCATGTTCTAATAATTCTAAAAGCGTAAAATGGATGCTGCAAAAGTGATAAATCGCCAATTTTTTCCCATGCATTTTGTGGCTTCAATAATATCAAACAAAAACATGTTCACACATGATTTTTTTAAAAAAAACCCTCATTTTAGCCTCAAGAATGGCTGAAGAATAAAACCTTTTGTGCATGTTTATTCTAAATCGGAGTTAAAACAATGCACTTTAGTAGTATTAAATTGAGAATTTGCTCTATTATTGTTTAGTTAAATTGAAATGACAAGACAATACGCCCGTTTGTCAAAAAAGATATTAATAAAATTAAATCGTGAAACAAGAAAATGACTTCTAAAAAAAATTTCTTCTAAATTTTCATTATAAAAGGATTTTTTTCCCACCTCAGTATGTCAAAGTGGATGAAACAGGCTGAAGGAAAATGGTAAAAAAAGTAATATTTGTTATTTATGAATCTTTATCTCTTTTATCTCTCTTTTTTTATATAAATTTGTTGATAATTAACTTTTTTTTGTTTAGTTTTGTTTAGTTCTTGAATGACCTACCTCCTCATTTTTTTCAACAGATTGAAATTTGGAACATTTGGTTGCTTTTTTTAAGCATCATTATTAGTAAAATAGAGAGTTACAACTCATGAAATATTGATGAACGATTATCTGTTTCACTTTAAGCTTCTTTTCTGAAATATTAAAATAAAGAAATAAAAATAAATTCTAAACACAAGCTGATGATGAACGATTATTTGCATATACTTAATGACCATGCTATTTAAAAGCCATAATACGTTCTTAAAAAAATTGTGCCCAAAATGATAATGAGCAATTTCCTATTTTTCATTTCGTGGCCACTTTTCTTAAATATTATATACAAATTTTTTAAAAAAGTTTCTTAGTACGAATTGTCAATGAAATATTATTTGTTTAAATAAAAAAATATAAAAAATGCTGTTTGATATCCTTCTGCTTTCCATCGAGTGGCCAATATTATTAAATATTATTTCAAAAGAAAATATGTTTAAAATGCTTTGTATATACAATTTTTTTTAAATGGAAGATAAATGACAAAATGTTGATTCTTCATTTCTTGATATATAAATAAGTAATTGATAAAAATATTTGATAAACAAGTTGGATATCTATTTTATTTTAACCTGCTTCTTAAAAACTGCCATTTCAAATTTCTTTTAAATATGAAATATCATCAGAATTTGACCAATATAGATGCATCAATCTAAAAGAAAAATAATCAAGTGACGGCAAAATACATTGAGGATAATTCTTTTAATATCTATTATTTCAATTTGTATTTATTATGCTGTTCACAGAATATATTTTTAAAGAGTTGTACTTGTTTAATTACCAATATTTTTGCTCAAAATCTTCAACTTTATCCTATTATCGATAAAAAAATATTTTTAAATTTTTTTGATAATTTATTTTAATCTAAACCTAAGTTGTCTGCATGAAGTTTTACATGCAGACGACACGAATTGTTGAAAAAAAAATCCAAAACAGAAAGAACTTCAAAAAACACGGGCACTATTTTTTTTAATTTTCAAATCGGGTAAAAACATTTTGGATTGTTGCTCGAAAAGGAAACAAAATCCTAGGTTTTTTTTAATTTAGCCGAATTTTGGTTTATCAATACCAGACTGAACATAAGTTTTATGACAGTGAAGAGAAGTTAAAGAATAATATTTTAAAGGGCCTTGGGTAAAATAAAGGCTCACCTATTTATAAAGTGGAATTTCTTTTATCTTGAAATCAATTTGCATTAAAAAATATGTTACACATATCTATAAAATAGATTAATTCAGTTATGCAGTAGAAATCATTTAAAATAATTAGTTGTAGGTAAAATCCCAAAGCTAGTTTATTTGAAACCCTATTGCTAATTTCAATAGATATGATTGTCAGAATTTTAAATTGGTTTTACAAACGATAAATTAGTAATTATCATTGAGAATATGAAGACCCTTAGGAAAGATCCAAAACAAAAAAAATTATCGAATCCAAAATTCTTCTCAACTTAGTAATGGGTTTCCCTCATTTGGACGTTTCATATTCGGGACTGGAGTGTTTCAGGTCCAACCCTGCTTTCACCGAAGCTCAGTTAAGTTATATTAACGTCCTGTTTTAAAGCAATAACCAGGACTATTTTGGGACAGACCTCAAAATTGTGAGCCGTGTTCAGATGATGAAGACGGCACCTGAGCTGGCACTTCCTACTCCAAACTTCCTTACTACACAAGCGTGAAGATGATTGTATCAAAGATCCATCTTGTAAGAGGATCTAGGTCAAATGTCCTACTGTTGGTGTGGTATGTTGTCGTTAGTATAACTAAATTAAACTAACTAAACCCTTATTTGGAAAGAGAAATTAATCCCTTCGCTGATTTTCTTTACAATGAAATTAAATGAAATCTTCAATTTTGGGAAAGATTTGTTGTTTTGATTCAATTGAGAATTAGTATAGAACATTTCAGATTATTATTCAGGATAGCATAACAATTACGAACAGCTTAACTGAAGTTTAAAAGCGTGAAAATGAGCAGAATCGATGCATGCATGACGTACGAACAAACTGGTAAAGGTGTTAAAGATAAAATTATTCATCAGTAGAAAACATAATCAATTTTAGGCAAATAAAGCTATTAAAATATCAGTAGATGTATAAAAAAAGTAATTTATTTTAAAATCATAGATAGCTTAAAACTTTGCACTCGGGAAAGTTAATTCGATTCTGCATAATTACTCGCCTTGTACAAGAACTTGTTTATTGCTCCAAAAAATACTAATATTTGATTGTTTTAAGCTGTATTTCTACAAAAAATTAATCCACATCTTCTTACCATTCTGAAGGTGCTACAATAATAAGTAAATAATATGACAAAATGGCGCACAGCTTTAAATAGTGCCCGAGAGAAGGCACCCGAATTCGAAGGCTTCTATTTTTTACCCTTTACCTATATCAATCCCTCCTTGGCGTCCCTTTTTTGAATTCAAACATCATAGACTTAGGGATTGGTTACACAAGTGTAGATAACTGATGCGCATGCGTGGTTTTGTTTTAATTTAACGGAGCAAATACCCATCAAACTATCTGACTCTGGAAAAACTACCGAAAATTTAAAAAGAAATAACCAATCAATTCAGCAATTAAAAAAAAATCTGAGATCGTTCCCAGCATTTATTGCTATTGTCAAAACAATTTGCTTATTTCTTTGTAACCTTGAAAGAATAATGTATGCAATTAAGAATAATGCTACCATACCATGTTTATTTTCAATTCGTACATATAAAAAAAGGATAAAATTACCATCTTTAGTCTCACTGAATTAGACAGATGACCCTAGGGCCTGGGAATTGATATAATATATGAAAAAGACACCATATACAAATGATTATTTATCATCATTTAACGGTAATTGAAACTTCGGTTTTCGCCGTATCAATTATTCGTTCTCTTGGGAATCAATGTCTCCTCTGTAAAGTGATGAGATTCTATATTTTAGAAGGAAAAAAAAAATGATTGGGCATTAAACAATGATGCTCTGATTCAGAAAAACTCATCGTAATTATAAAGAACAAGACAGATGTTAACCTTCAGATCATAGAAGAACCTTGGAATTTCGATGGAAAAAAAACGGAAGAACCTGTTATGTCATCAAAGAATATCTGGAATTTATTTTTGCATGCATGTATTAAAATAATCCTTCAAATTGTTAATAACGGAGTCGGTTAAAAGACAATTACTTGCATATTTTTTTAAACCAGTTTCTTTGAATTGTTGATTGACGGTTTTATCCATGATGTAATAGAACAAGTATCTAGGAAGTAAAAGGAGTACAAAATGTTCATCTTCCGTCTTTAAGGGTAGTGATATTAAAGATAGTAAACTCTCTAAGAGGTCACTTAAGGTAGACAAACATGTTCGGAGCACTTTTTTTAAAAAAAAAACGTGGTGTACACAAGCTTTAACCGTCATTTCTGGGTTTAAGACTATTAAAAATTAACAATAGAATGTCAGTATTCGCAATAAACATGGATTATTTTTGAAAATTGGTATTTAACAGCATAAATTTAAGCAAGTTCTCAAAAGATTCTAAATTGGCTATATCTGAAACTATTCCTCACATCTGAACAAAATTTATACCATAATAAGCTACATAATTTTCTCTAGGGAATGAACAACAAGCATATGGATATAATAATAAAATATTTATAGCCGTCAAAGAGTTTTCATGAAATTTTTAATAATTTTATATTATTATTCAGATTATATGATTTTGCTAATGGGTACTAATTTGAGTTTAAAGACCTCATCTTAAATTTTTTAAATTTAACTCGTTGTGCATTTGAGTCATTGTACTCATACATGGCCAACCTTCAGTACAAACTATCTAGAATTATTTCTACGAAATCTTCACAGATTACCATTAATAAAGGTATTTCCTAAGTTAGTCCAAGGTCATCGTGACCTAGTGATATGGTCTCGTCTTCTGAACCGGGTGGTTCTAGTTTCACGAGCCGATTCCACCGAAGAACTGTCGTATAGTCGGATCTGATGCTTGTTAAATATATCTTGACCAAACGCCCTTTCACTGATGAGGCACAGAAATTTGGCGGGGTGGTACCAGCTTAGGTATCGTTTTAGTCATCTAACTGCTGTTCAAAATTTCGAGGTCCGTCCCAAAATAGCCCTATAGCTGTTTTAAAATTAGGGCGTTGATATAACTAAAACCGTATGAAAATTCAGTATCTAGAGAAAGGTACTGAATAGGAATGCAGTCAGATACTTATAACAAAGGAATCATGCAATGCAGTTTAAGGAAAAATTACAGGATCACTGATGAAAATTAGTTTTTCTAATTCGTGTTAGTCGTTTTTGAACAATCATGCTTACATATACTCGAATCTATCGAATAGTCAACTCATTCGTGGATTTAACTGAAAATTAGTTTCTGAAACAGCACTTTAGATGCTACAAAACTGTGTGTCAAATTTTGTGTATCTAGTGGTTTATAATTTGTAAATATCATGCTTAAGAACTTAGCTCAGATAGTCAAAGTTCCTTCGTACGGATTTCTTTTTATAAAATTTGATGGAAATCAATAAATTTAATGTAGAGCTAATAAACCAATTTTCATACATCTAGGTCAAAGAATTTTTAAGTTATCACATTCATAGATAGACAAAGATTGTTTCCAAAATGTGATTCCCGATTCAAAAAGAAGTATGTAACTTCATTGAAACATTGATAGCGAATTTAGAGGCAATTATAATTTTTTATATAACGTAACAAATTCTTGTTCTTGACTGAGATAAGGAAACTTTTGAATTTTTAAACTTTATTTCATTCTGAAGGCATAATTTATATTGAAAACCAAACATTTTAAAAGATATGTTAGTCTGCATCACAACACGAACAAACGAACCCGAAAATTTTCAATTTCAGTGATATTATTATATTTTTAAAGGGATTTATATTGCACGTGTCGATGTAGACAAGGGAATCTTGAGTGTTTTTAAAAAAATGTAGTCAACATTAAGAATTTTGACCCTTTCACTCAAAGTATGAGAATATTCTGAGTTCATCCGTTTTCCAAAGCGAGTTTTGAATTAACTAAATAAAAAAGTAGGAATTGGATTAGGGAATAGCGAACATTTTAGGATTAAATTATAGACTACAAAAAAATTTGGAAATAAGATTTAAATTATTAAATTAGATTAAGAGATTTTATTGCATATATAATATGTAATGATATTTTAGCATCTAATTTAAATCCAAATTAAGTTTTGCCTTAATTTGGCCCATATCAAAGTCACTCTTACATCCTGATTCGATTCCATTTCTCTTCTTTAATTAATTTAAACGAAGCTTTGTAAAATTGCTGAATCAGCTAAAAGTCTATTTTTATACGTGAAGGACTTGAAAAATGTCCGACTCCGTGTAGGATTAGAAAAATGTGCAATACTAAGCACATGCTTTTTTTGAAGATCCCTGCATTGTTTCTGTTACTTGTGTTTGTAAGTCTCTCTCCAACTCTTAGTGTTATATTGGCACTGAAAAGAAAAATGTTTTCCCTATCAAAATCTAGTATATAAAATGAGAGAAAATTAATTTCATTCCTTTTCACCACTAATGTTTGTCCGCGTCGCTTGTAAATATACTTGCCTCAGGAGGAAGAATAAGCCAAACTTTAAAATGAAAAATTTCTTCGAATCTCCATCTGTTTCCAAAATTTCATATAAGATTATTTTGTCAACAAGAAAATAAAATGTGGCTTTCAAAGTCTGTGAATTCTTAAGTGAGAAGAGTTATCAAAGTCTTTATCAAATTATTTTTAATATTGTATTCCTTTACTAATACACATGAAATTTATAATTGACGGAAGCTGACTATTATTCCTTAATGAGATAGTGCCCAAGGTGTGCCCTTATACAAGTCAATCGACTCCATTGTTGATATAAAATAAGAGTGAAATCAACAATTTCCCCATTTAATATGCAATATATCTTAGCTGTCAAATATTTTTCACAGCAATCGGGTATATCTGTTATGTAAAGAAAAAAAAATCGGATTCTCCGGTCAGTAACTTACCTTTCAAGTCACTTAAAATTCTATTTCATTGTTCTCAAGCATCAACCAAAAAACAACAAAATATCATAAGTAACATAAACAACTTAATTACCAAGTTGTGCTTACTGCCTACGGCGCTGCAATTAATAACACATATATATATTATATATATTTAAGATTATTATCAGAATCGGCCAAAACATTTAAGGTCAGGAAAAAGTAGGTTACTTTCGCATTCGATAGCAGCTTTTTAAAAAACATCGTTTGCGAGTGATTCGGAACAAATGAATAATAGCTGATTCGACGGAATTTAATTCCCGAATCGTTACGAAAGAACCCGAAAAATTTTTTTGAAACTTCCATCATATCGCTCATTGGTTGTTTCCACATAATAAACATTACCTAGACCTCATGCGAAGCACGCGTTCGTTTTCTGTAAGTGTCACGCCTTGAAAAATGAGACAAACATTCCATTTTGTTTGAGACTTTGATTTGAGGTAATGTGTTTATAAGCTGATATTTTAGACCTAGTTAAAGGGAGGAATATTTTTCTTTTCCGTTAAAAAGTCTTTTGCAACGGTCAGAATGTCATGTTTAAATGGTTTCGGATGCAATGTGAGGGCCTTTTCTTGGAGTAAACAAGTTGTGGTTAGGGATTCTATTTGTTTCCAGGAATGCGGCCTTAACACACCTTCGATGTTTGGCTCAATGCTTTGATTGACTGGAGACGTCATGTGACGTCTATTCAAATTACCCAATTTGGATAATTTATCATACGACTTTGAATAAAAAATCCATTTAGCAACAGTTAATGAAAAGTCGTATGCAACTTGCTTTCATTGTCTACTTGTTTTGACAAATTATTTGTCAAAAGAGCCGAGACAAAGAACCAAATGATTATGAAAAAAGAATTAATAATTATTAGAATGATTTAAAATTAAAATAGTACTAATATTGAAAGTAAACGATTATAAAGAAGAATGCATAGTAATAAAGTTGATAATATAATTATAACAAAATGATAATAGGATTAAAATATTTCCGTTTCCGCTTAAACGGAATAAATTAGTTCCGTTTAATAAATTCCTCAATTTTTTTATAACAAAACTGTGATTTCAATGCGTATTTAATTCATTTTATAATATTAGATATAAAAAATATTGGTTGAATAATTAATATTATTAGAATTATTGATTATTAGAATGGACTATTGTTAAAATAGAATTAATGTTATTTGAAAACAATTGTAAAAGGAATGAATAATAATAGAGCTGATAATATATACTAAGAACTAAATAATAATAAAATAAAATTTTATTTTCATTTAATTTATTACATATTTTCTTTATGATAAAATTGCTTTTCCAGGAGTATTTAATTTAGTTTATAATGTTAGATATCAAGACATTTTTTGTGTAGTTAATTTAATATTGTTAAAAATAGTAATCTTTATAATTAACTATAATTACAATAGAATTAACATTAGAAAGCAGGTGTAAAAAAGGAATAATAATGAAGCAAAAAGTAATCATAATAATGAATTCTAATTCGAATAAATAGTAATAGAATTAAAAGATTATTTAAGTTTAATTAATTTCTTAATTTTGGTAACACAAAATTGAATTTCTTTGTACATTGTACATAATAATACAAACAATAAAATTAAAAATGAAATAATATTGAAATGAAAAATTTAGTATTTTTGCTTAATGAATTTATGCAAAAACAGAATTATCACTAGAATTAAGTATTATTAAAACAGAATTAATATTATTAGAAAATGATTATAAAAAGAATTAATGATAAAGAAATAAATAATAATTAATCATGGAGCTAATAACAATAATATAATAGTGAATTAGAATTAGAGAAGAAAAATAAAAGCTAAATATTTATTTCAGTTTAATTAATTTTTAATTTCTTTTTAACGAAATTGAATTTCTATGTATGTTTAATTTATTCTATTACAATACAATAAACAAAATTATAATAATAATATTCCATTAGAATAATTAGCATTTTTACATAATTAACTTAATATTATTAGAATTAATAATGATTATAAATTCACTATTATTAAAATAGAATTAATATTAGAAGGAAACGATTATATAAAAAAATGTAGACGATAATAATAATCATAATAATGAGTTAGAATTAGAGTGGAATAATAATAAAACTTTATTTCCGTTTAATTCCTTTCTTAATTTCTTTACAGCAAAAAATGCATTTTTGAGTATACTTATTTCATTTTATAATATAAAATATTAAAAACGTAATATTTTTTAATAACTTATTTAATATCATTAGAATTAACTATTGTTAATATAGAATTAGTATTGGTAGAAAAAGATTATGAAAAGGATGAATAATAACAGTAATAATTAAAAAATTGGAATTCAAAGAAATAATAATAAAATTACAAGTTTATTTCAGTTTAATTAATGTCTTAATTTCAGTACAACAAAATTGAATTTCTTTATACATTTAATTTATTTTATAACAATACGATAAAGGTTTAATATTACTAGAATTAAAAAATTAGTATTTTTGAATAATTATTTAATATCAACAGAATTATTAATTATTAAAATTAATTTGTCATAATAGAATTAAAATTACTAGAAACCGATTATAAAAAGAATGAATAATAATGGAACTAAGAGTAATCATATAATAATGAATTACAATAAAATGATAATAAAAATAAACGTTTATTTCCATTTAATTAATTTCTTAATTTCTTTACAACAAAATTGAATTGCTTTGGGTATATTTTATTTATTTTATATCAACGCACTCATTAAAATTAAAAATCACATAAGCAATAATACTAAATTGAAAAAAAAAATTAGTGTTTTTGCATAATTAATTTAATATTATAAGAATCAATGGCAATTAGAAATTAACTCTTATTAAAATAGAATTAATAGAAAATTATTATAAAAGAATGAATAATAATGAAGCTAATAATAAAAATATGATAAGGAATTAGAATAGATTAAACAAATGAAAATAAAGTTTATTTCTATTTAATTAAATTCGTTAAAACGAAATTATATTTCAATGTATACTTAATTTTTCTATAACAATACATTCTATAAAATTAAATTTTTGAGCATATTTTATTTAATGCCATTAGAATAAATAGAAATATATCTAAAACGTGATAAAATATTGAACTTCTAGCTCGATATGAATTTGATTCATTTCAGAATTTTGCATAATTATAATTATTGGATCTATATTAAAATTAAAATTTATTTATTTCTGATACAAATTTAATTATTTTATAATTTAAAATATATATATTAGCTAAAATTATCGTTTGGCATAAAATTCCATGTTTGTTTGACAAAACCTTTTAAAATTTGTTATTTATGTTGATTTTCCGATATATTTCCGAAATTTTCGACGTGCAGTTTTTGAAATTTTGCTTAATTATTGACTGCAATAAATTTTTTATCTTCACGCAAAGAGACTTGTTTTCTGTTTTGTTTTCTCAGATTATAAATGAAAAAACAAATACTTCTAGAACGAGCTTTAATATTTCTATGGATCGTGCCAAATTATTTATGAATTATCTGTTGAACGAATTTTACTTTTGCCATTTCTCTTTTACAATGAATCTGATTAAATTCTTGTACGAACATCCATTAACTAAGTAGAAGGTATAGTGTCAACGAGAATTATTATTTTATTTGAAGAGAGTTAGATAAGGCAGTTAAGATGCATTAAGACTTTTTCAAATTTAGGTTCCAACGAAGTTATTTAAGGAATCAATTTTTCTATAATCATTTACCTATCACAATGTAACTGATTTTATGCTTACATGAACTATATGGAAATTACTGTGATAGTATAGTTTCCATTTTATTCTACAGAGAAAATAAGGTAAGCGAAGTTTAAAAACTTAAAATGAGAACATAAATATTTCCTGTATTTTTGGTTTTTTCTAAATTAGGTAAATAAGGTCATAATATGAAATTTGATATTACCGTACTGTGTAATATCACTATGTTAAACACAATTAGATGCTGAATGTAGAAAAACGGTGTAAAAAGGATAAAAAATAAAAGTTTAGCTGTAAATAATTTTCAATATTTTGTAAAAACTTTCATCTGTTGAATCGATTTCATATATTGAAATAATTTTTTATTATAAACAGTTTTCTGATGGAAACATTGTGCGGAAAAATGAAGGCAAAACAGTTCTTTCTTTTAAGTAAGTGAGTACTTTAAAGAATATATTTTTGACGAATACACAGAATGCTTTTTTTAAATTTCATATCAGATTTCGCTATATAACTATTTGAATTCAGTTTATACGTTTAATCTTTGCGAGGCAAAATTCATTTTTATTTTGCATAATACAATTTTAAACAGCTATTTTTTTCAAATTCTCAATTTTAATTAAAACCTTTTTAAGAAGAGACACCATAAATTAAAATCTAACGTATACTTTTTATTCGTATTTGAATTAAAACCGTTTTTCTGTATATTGCAGTTCTAGAAAGACAGAGCCAGCAATGGGTTGGTTTAAAAAGGTTTACAATTGCCTTACAGTAAAAATAAAGAAAATTCTTTATCAGAACAAAAATATTTTTTTAAAGATTGAGTACAAGTACAGTTTGTTTTTTAATTCAGAAAATGAGAAATCTGTTTCTTAAAATTAAAATGTTTCTTAATTTCTCTTAAATTCTTTGCGAAGCATTTCAAAATCTTTTTGACTGTAAACTTTAAAAAATAGATGTTTTTATATCTTTTTTTTCAGCTCAAAATAACCACTTTTTATTTCAGTTTTAAACCGTTTGACTTTTTACTGATTTACTTTTAATCCATAGATGTGTATTTAATGAACTTTATGCAAAAATTAAGAAAATACACAGATGGAAAAAAATCCCAACACCAAGAAAAAATTATTGTACAGTAATGAAATTTTAGGAATACATTTGTCTAGGTAACATATTTAATTGATTAAAGTTTCAAGATCACAGGTAGAGCCATTGGAGAGAAGAGTTATTTCAAATGTGAAATGTTGGTACATTAGTAACCGGTATAACCACCAGAATTTTGAATGCAAGCATGCAAACGTGCAAACGTGCATGCATTGTGTCGTACAGGTGTCGGATATCAGTTTGTGGGATGGAGTTCCATGCCTGTTGCACTTGGGCGGTTAATGCTGGTTGTGGATGACGCTGGAGCTGTCGTCTAATGATGTCCCATACGTGCTCGATTGGAGAAGGATCTGGTGATCTAGCAGGCCAAGGCAACATGTCGACACTCTGTAGAGAATGTTGGGTTACAACAGTGGTATGTGGGCGAGCGTTATCCTGTTGGAAAACACCCCCTTGAATGCTGTTCATGAATGGCAGCACAACAGGTTGTATCACTAGACTGACGTACAAATTTGCAGTCAGGGTGAGTGGGATAACCACGAGAGTGCTCGTGCTGCCATACGA
This sequence comes from Argiope trifasciata, assembly GCA_026543055.1. Classification (NCBI taxonomy): domain Eukaryota; kingdom Metazoa; phylum Arthropoda; class Arachnida; order Araneae; family Araneidae; genus Argiope; species Argiope trifasciata. Next base: position 51,482 of record JAPMOQ010001334.1, on the reverse strand, counting down.
AATTGTTCCCCAAACCATAACTCCAGGAGTAGGTCCTGTGTGTCTAGGCCGCAGACAGGTCACTAGCAGGCGTTCACCTGGCCTCCTACAAACCAACAAACGGCTATCACTGCGACCAAGGCAGAACCGGCTTTCATCAGAAAACACAGCAGATTTCCACTCCGTCCTCCAGTTAGCTCTTGCTTGACACCACTCACGTCGCAAACGACAGTGGTTTGGAGTCACTGGAATGCACTACACAGGGCGTCTGGCTCGGAGCTGTCCTTGAAGTAACCGATTTGTAACAGTTCGTTGTGTCACTGTGGTGCCAACTGCAGCTCGGATTTCAACTGCAGACGCAGTACGATTAGCCGCAGCCATACGCCAAATACGACGATCTTCCCTCTCAGTAGTACCACGTGGCAGCCCGGAACCAGGTTTTCTTGAGGCAGTACCTTCCCTTGACCACTGCCGAAAATACTCATGCACAGTGGATACATTCCTGCCAAGCCTTTCAGCAATATCGCGGAAAGAAAACCCATCTTCTCGTAGCCCTACAACACGACCTCGTTCAAACTCTGTGAGCTGTTGATAGTGGCTTTTTCGTCTTCTCAGAGGCATCCTTGATTAACATCAACCCACTACGTCAAATCTCAACTGTAAATAACGATCACGAACCTTACAGCGCTTATTTAAAGCAAACCTCATTTGCATGTTTATAGTGTCGCTACTAGCGCCACACTTACGCGCGTAGCTCGAAATTTGAATCGACGTCATCTTTCAGATGTATAAACACGCCTACCAAATTTCGTTTATCTAGCACAGCTCCTTTCTAGTGTTGAGATTTTTTTTCCATCAGTGTATATATAAGCGTTCATATTTTAATATATTTCGAAAACAATCAATCAATTCTGAACATGGTAATACTTCTTGGAACTGTTTCCTAAAAGATAAATTTAATTTTTCTCTTCCACCTTTTAAATATGCAAAGCTTAAATCTTAATGTATATACAAATTATATGATTTAATTCTAATGTCAAAGCGGGAGATGTAAGAAATTAAGTCGTTCAATTTTTAACTAATAATACCTCGAAAATAATTCAGCAATATATTAATAATATCCAAACATTTCTATCGAAAAATGAATTTTTGGATATTATATTAATTTTATGAAACCCATTTTGCGAATTCTCTCTCGACAAACAGAAGCAAAGAGAATGAATGTAAGTTTGGTAATTGACTTGTTTTTAAGACGATATTCAAATAGTTTACACCGTGATCCATGAGCTAATTCCTAAATCTAAAGTGATAGACTTATACTATTTCAAAAGAATTTTTAATGAAGGAATGAATTATATATTATGCAGTTTGAAATAATAAATACACATCTGAAAAATATATTTCGTGCATTTCGTAATATAATTACTGCTGGATAAATATATTACATGATCTAATTTTGGTCCTATTAATAATATTCAGTAACTAATTTGAAATAGGCTTAAAATACAAGAATTTTAAGTATAAATATTTACCATTACTGCAACCAATGCTAACGGAGTAATGAAAATTTGAATCGCATTATTTCGACAGTTCATCGACAGCCGCCTCATGCTTTCATTACCAGTTGTTTAAAACGCTGCCACTGACGCACCTGTACGTTATAAATAATGTGCAAATGTACCAAACCATCTATTTTATTAGATGACACTTTCTCTACTACATTTAAAAAGATAGCAAAGAAGAAGTCATCTAATTAGATAGATGGTCCTGATATCAGGCGTGGGTAGTGACAATAAACGTGTTAATATATTTTCACCAAGATGTTCATTGAAATGATCTAAAATATCTATATCACTCTCCCTGGTTTGTTTCAAACAAATGCAAATTTTTGGTTAAAATACTAGTATATCAAAAATATTTTATGAATCTGAAGAAAAAGGTCCAGGGACATTATAAAAATTTAACCTGAGTAATTTTTTATATTTTCATTTATATTTAATAGCTTATGCAACTTAAAATATTAGTTCTAATTGTTTAAAACCTTTTTTTCTTCTTGTGCACGATATAACGAGAAAGTATCGAATTCGAGATTTTGATGAAACTCCATATTACAGTTCGGCCAGAAGAAGAAAAAATAACGTTTTGGAATTATATCTGTGTGTCTGTGATAAGGATAGTAGAAAAAACTGTATAAACTAGGCAAGTGAAATTTCATAAATAGACTTTATGCCAAATAAATTGATTTCTATGAACTTTTGAACGAGATCCTTTGAGAAGAAGACTGTATATCTGGCCATCCGAGTTCAAGTGAATCCAATAATAAGAAATGGTTATATCGTGGAAATTTTCTATTCTATTTGGATAATTCTGTCTAAAATTCTATTTGGAATTATTTACTTATTACTTATCTCTTAGAATCAGCGGCTTGGTTTTGCTTATAATAGACAACCTGAAAATTTCGTGCTCATTCTACCCATGAAGTCATTTAATTTTCATATACACCTTTATAGTATATGTAGTCGCCAATTTAATTTTGGAGTCCATAATGTGTCCTTTAAAGAAAAAAATTTAAAGCATTCACTAATTTGATCAGTGATGTTTATCATGTGATTGTAGAATCAAGTGAAAGGATTCCCCTTATTACTAAAGTAATTTCAAAACCTCAAAAGACACTATCTTTCAACACCAGGTAGCATAAAATGGAAAACAATCCACCTACAAGAGGGAAATTACAGTTTTGTAACTTAGATAAAAACATCGTTTAAGTAATTAGGGTTAATTGGTTAATCCACCTTATATGCGATATTGTTTTGCTACACTGGTTTTTGAAGTTTAGAGTAAACAAGATTTTCTATTTTGATTGCAAGATGATTGGTGGATTTAGGTTTTTTGGCACAAGGACCATTTTTGTCCATACTATGCCATTCTTATGGCAAAAGATAAAACATTACTAACTTTTGTAGCTTCGTATAAACTTATATATTCTCATGTATAAATTAATGTAAAAAAGCTAAACCAGACCAAAACATCTTTGTTTTAAAATAAAAATTAAAAATTTGAATTGTTTAAGTTAAATATGTGATAAAAATGTATAGCAAATAAAAATTTAAAAATGTTTGAATGACAGTTCTTTCCCAGCAATTCTGGGATAGTTACATTTGATGAATGAAAAAAATGGTGGCAATGAGAGTCAAAAGCTGGGCATTCAATCAAAATTGTCAATTCGGCGTGGCATGAGAAACACACAGACTCACTTTCCCCAAAAATTAGACACTGAGTATGTCCAATATGTAGGCGAAATAATTTTACATCAGCCTCACGCATTGGTAAAACTGGCCATTTTTCAATAGCAGGCTTAATAAAATGCAGTTTAATCTGTATCTGCATATCCCATCTTTCTTGCTACCGAGAAAAAAATCCCATTAGTAATAGATTTCTTTGCATCACTGTATAGTATTCTGTGATGCAAAAGAGAAGTTTGATTGCAAGACTATCATTCCATATAAGTGGATTTTTACTTCATTGTATACGAAATACTGAAAAAGCACTGTAATCTCCAGAAACCTCGATCTCGAGATTTTGATGAATAACCAGTTTTAGGCCACCTTAAATTCAAAAAATACATTTTTGGAAAATATCTTTCTGTTTATTACAGTTCCATTAAGAACATGTCCTTCTGTTCAAATGTAAGTTAGCGCAGCAACTTTTTTTTATTGGAACATTTATAAAATCCCTGTCCATAACAAAGTAGCACACGGCGTTTACAGAAGTAAGTATGCAACACATTGCATAAAGAAAAAGAAGAAAATTTAATAGTAATGAAGAATTATAGATGTCAGTAATAAATTTACAGAAATATTAAAAAGCACTTCTGGTGGAAACAAGTTGGTGAAAATCTGGAGGCCAATTTATATTAATACCCTTAAGGGGAGATCTTAGGTTCTGTCTTTCGCTGATTAACTTGGAACATAGAAGGTGCACATGTTTAACATTTTCCTCGCCACCTTTGATGAAATCACAAGTAGATGAGGGAAACAAATTTATATAAATGACTTTTAAAGACACCATGACTAGTGAGAAATTGGGTTATTCTGTAATTAGTATAAGAATGATGGCATGAAAGTTTCTTATTAAGGGATGGACAATATTTATTTGTCTATCTCCCTTTATTTGAAATGGGATATTTTTTATTTCAAGACTCCTTCACGCTTTCTTTCGTAATATTCCTATAAAAGGATTTAGGAATATTAACAGCAATGTCAATTTTGCGCTTAATGGCAGCCTTTGCAAGCCAATCAGCCCGTTCATTTCCATAAATGTCCGTGTGTCCACGAACAAATGCAAAAACTATTGAGTTATTTTTTTTATCTTCCTGGTTTTTAATTTGTAATTACACAGCTTGAAAACGAAAATAGTTTGATGAATAAAATTCGATATAAAGATTTTAGCAATTATAGTGCTGACACCTGTCAAATTTTGAGCTAAATTCAACTTTCATTATTTGTCGATTTGCCTTTCAGAAGCATCAAAATGCTATAATTCATAAACGCAAGGATTTTGTAATTATAATCTCGATTCTGTATCAAATTTTGGGAAAAACGTCTAAAAAATAAATTTGATTTTCAGATTCTGTTAACCACATATCAGTGGTGAAACGTCAAAACAATGGCCAATGATCTTATGATAGATTCAGCAAAAATGCTAAATTCACGTCAAAAAATAGTTTGTAACTATTGTACTCTAACATATGTAAAACATTCTCTGACATAACACATTTATTGGAAATATAAGAGGGATTTCAGAAAAACGAATCTAAGTATTGTTGTTATTTTTTAAGTTTTCGTATGTAATGTAAAATTAATCCTTATAAAAATTAATTAATTTCAGAATTTTTAATGGCATGATTGAAGTTTATTTTATTGGAAAAAAAACATAATTCAATGGATAAGAAATTTGGCGAGTAATTATTTCGAGTATTATAAATGAATATTTAAAAGGCAAAAATATGAGTAATGCAAATATGCCCCATTTTTATGCTAGATGTTAGTTATTATTCTTTTAAAGAGCCAGTGACTTGTCAACATTCTGCTGTAAATATTTTTAACGGTGTGGCGATTGAAATAGCGAGAATCGAACTTGTAACCTTTGGAATGGTAGTAGATAAAATGACCATAAGACAAAAGTGACCACTCCGTTTTGAGGATGCTATCTGGCATATAAAGCTTCCACTATAAAACTATCAGAAGCAAAAGCTCGCGGAAAAAAACATACCTGCAGAAAATATGATCATAGTTATTTTAATCAAAGGAAAATTTTAATACAAAAACATGTAGGAAATAGATTTAACTCGATGTGGCGTTGTTTGATATAAATATTGTTACTGAAAATATCCGAAAATCGGTTTATGCTGGAAAATGCAACTAACAATAACAAGAAATGGCACTTTCTTCCACACCATATGCTGGTAACAAACAACAGATAATGCATGCGTAAAACACACTTGCAGCATCAGAAAACTATCTAATTGAAACAGCACAAATCGTTCCTAGAACTCATGGGAGATCGACCCCGACTTTGCTGAATAATCGCTTGAGCTCTACTCAGCTGATTATTCTCTACTGTAAACCTCTCTTTTCATAGTCCCTTGGTAAGATATCGAATGGATTGTATCGGATATAAAAGAAAGTCGTTTTAACTTCTAATCGATATGATACTTTTTTTTTTTGCCAAAATTGAATACTGGGCATACCCCAGAGTTACCTGTAAAATTCTTTCTCTAGAAAGAAGTTTATTCACAGTGTAAAATAGAAAAACATCATAATTGTGCTTAATTTTTTAGTTAATTTGACTTTAGAATTTGGGAAATCTGACCTTTCTCTTGAAAAGTAATCTTGCCAAATTTTATCGAATCTTTAAATTTATATTAAAGACGTAGATAAATTACTTAATATATATCTCTATCTACCTCTATATGTATAAGATGTACAGAGCTTTCCAAATTAAGTACCCTCAGAGAATTTTATAAGCATCGTCTGAACATCGTGATTGCATTGGCATTTCATAGACATAGCCAATTCTCTGGTCAGCTTATTCTAAATCATCCTGAATAACAAATGCAGACAAATAAGCTGTTCAAGACAAACTTTAATTGAGGATTAAATATTGCGGAAAGATTTCCCTTAATTAAGTATTCATAATCTCACTTCTTAATCACTAACTGTTAAGAAACAAAGCACTGACGCTTTTCAGCAAAACGCAACTTTGTGTACAAATGGTTGCACAGGAGTCTGGGAACGGAGTCTTACAGCATATAAATAAATGGAAATGTGAATTAATTAGAATTGCTAACGCATTCTTTTTCACGAACTTTTGTCACTTCTTATATAAAATGCCGTTAAAATAATAATAGCGAATGTGTATTCTTATAAGAAAAAATATTATAATAACGTAGGAAAACGAGATTTCTTATTGATATTTATGCAGAAAATTGGGTCACAAAAATTTGTTAACTCATCACAGCAGACCTTGGATCCGAAATGCGACGTTTTTTCGTGAGAATCGTTTCATAACATTGGAATAAAGGACAAGCACCCACAATTTAGATAATGAAATGACTCACGATAAATTCTTAAAGATTTCTATCTCGTTCAAAGCTGTGAAATGTCCGTGCGTTGTGCAAATTAAGGTCGTCAAGAAATTATAATTCAGAGATTAAATTAGACACTCTTCCAATTACATAAGATTTAATCTAACTTACATAAACATCTTTGTAAAAATAAGTCATGCGCTTTTGAAGAAGTTATTCCAGAATGATAAAATTAAAGGTGTTAATTTTTCTTATCTTTAGTCAAATTTATAAATATTGTTTTTAAATGGAGAAGAAGGTCATATGTTATGGATTCTCTAGGGTTGTGAAAATGGGTCATTTTCTTTTATAGAAGGAATACAGAAATTAGTGACAATTTCCATGATATATTTGTCATTAATAAGTTAATACGACTTTATTTCTGATCTGAATAAAAATGAATATCGGAAAAGATTTTTGATAACAAATTGTTAATCAAGGTAATGATATGTAATCCTTGACATTAAAATTAATAATTTTGCTATAATTCTTGATTTAATTTTTTTACTATTTGAAAATATTGCATCATAAGAATTGTTTTTTAAAAAAAAAAAAGATTGTTTTCCTTTAAGTTGCTTTTAAGCATAATGAGACAATTTAAAATAATAATTAACCGGTGTTTTTTTTTTAAAGATCGTATTTAAAATGTTTCATTTAAAGATTAGTTGTAAGAAATTCATGTTCTTTGATTGTCGTGGATTACAAAATACTGGCCCAGAAGGGTTTTATTAAAATATATTCTATGCACGTACATTTTGAAAAGCAATAAAAATGTGATATTATTTACTCGGATAACGGATAATTAATTAATAAAATGATATCGTTTAAAATTCTAATCAAAAGATCACTGGTAAAATCTAAACTTTCATGTAGCGTAAAGCATTAAATACATTCTCCAACTTCAATTCTAAACTGGGTTTTAAGCATTATAATTTATTATTAAGCGTAAAACCTTTTTTAGAAAACACCACATTTAAGCTCAATAGTATTAATAAAACGTGCAAAACTAGATTCAAACCAAAAATTCTAAAAATATCCTTGTAAGCATGGCGTTTTTTTATTATCCAAGATTAAATATACTATTCAGAATCAAGCTTGTATTTTGGAATACAAGTGCAATTTTAATGCACATTTTTATTTTTATTTAAAAACTAGTTGTAGTTTAAGAATCACGTGTCGAACTTTTTCCATATAGTTTGTTGTATTTTGTATTATAGTTTCAATATACACTCCCCGGAAAAGTTAAATCTACGAAAGTAACTGTAAAAAACGTGTATGTCTTAAAGGAAGTCTGAAAAGTCAGAACTCATAATTCATATTCCTAAAAACAGTGTTATCTCCAGCTTTCAGCATAAGAATTTTTGACTTTGAGTAAGGATATGAATACACCCAGAGAAAAATAAATGAAATCTAACATGTGAACTGGCGGATATGTATCTGATTGTAAATTTGGATATATGTATCTGTAAAAAATAAATGAAATCTAGCATGTGAATTTGCTGATATATATCTGATTGTAAACTTGCAGATATATATCTGTACGAAATAAATGAAATCTAACATGGGAACTTGCAGATGTGTATCTGGGTAAAATCCTATTTTAGCCCACCTCTGGAGACTTTTTCAAAATCTCGCCAAATCGAAAGTATTTGAATTAAAAGGTTAAGAAAAAAGAATTCTTACCTTTACTGTGACGCTTCATCCTTTCCCAACGGCCATTATCGCTGATTATTTGGCGAGATTTCGAAAAAGGCGCCAAAGGTGGGCTAAAATAAGATCGACCCGTGTATCTGATTATGAACTTGCAGATGTGTATCCGACTATAAACTTGCAGAAATGTATCGGTACGAAATAAATAAAACATGGCATGTGAACTTGCAGATATGTATCTGTACAGTCAGATACATACAATCAGAAATATATTTTTGTATCTGATTGCATGTATCTGACTGAATGTCCAGGTATGTAAAATTGTCGATATGTATTTGATTTCAAATGCATTCGATTTGAATGAGTGGAACCAAAATGCCTCGATTTACTTTCATTATCCAAAGAAGCTTTATAAAAAAGTGCCATAATTATTTACAAACATTGAACGTTTATTTCTCATCGTCGAGTAATAACCTCTTTCAAATACAAAAACCCTTTTCTATCCCTTTATTGTTTTCTTCAAAATCCGGAAGACTTTTAAGAGATCCACCTCTTGACTTAGCGTATTTTCCGATACTTAGCACTTAGAAGAAGCGGAAATATTCTCTGCATACAATAAAACGTTTCTTAGTACACACCTACGACACAGAAACGTAACTGTGTGATTAACTGTTCTCTATCGGAGCAACAACACAGAACTTTTTTTTGTTGTTGTCACCACCTCTGTTAAACCTGCTTGCTTCTCTTTAACAAGATACGAGATCGTCCACAAATGTGGTAACGGCGATGAAATTTCAGTTCAGTTCCTGGTTCAAAGTCTGCGTCAGAGAGTTGAAGGTGTGCTTTGATCGCTCATAAAATGAGCAGGAGTGTTCTGCCTTCAACTTTCCCATATATAGTTTTTTTAAAAAATTTATTTAAAAAGAGAATGTATGCGAAGATGAATCAATTTCAAGATGTGTTGCAATATCAACTTAAAAAAGCTATAAATAGTTTAACTATCAAAATATTTAATAACGTATTAAAAATGTGTATGCCGTCAATCTAAGAACATTAACAAATACATAAGAGATTTAACAGTTAAATATAATCAAATGGAAAAATGAAATGAATGATGAAAAAAGCTTAGATCAAACTTGATGGGAAAAAACTTCGGCTTAAGTTATGAAGTAATAAAAATGCTACATTAATGCTTTCAATAGTTATTTCATATCATTATTATTTCCCTCTGTATAAATTCAAAGTAAATTTTATATTCTTAGATAAATGCTTCTAATAGCTTGCGTTTTTTCTTTTTCTCTTATCATATTTCAAAGGAATTATGTCGATCCAACTATTCGAGTGTAATTGAAAGCAATAAATACAAAACGTAAATAATATATCGATAAAAAAAATTGACACAGTTTTAGCTTCTATATTGTAAATTTATATCAAATTTAGAATCAAATCTTTAAAAGGGTTGACCGCCTGTCTGTCGGAATTTGAGTATGCATACAAATGCAATAACTCAAAAGTGCAATAGTTTAAATAAAATATATGTGATCTTCTGACTACATTTGCAATTGCAAGTCAAATTCTAGATTTACACAGCTTCTTGTGTACAGTCGACCACCACATCATCACTTTCCGATGCAGCATCGACAGGAAATTTTGTGACTAAACTCTGTCTTTAACATAAGAAATTCATATGTTGGCCCCCAGTCACATAGTGGTCAATCTCTGTCCTTCCTACTCATCTTTTCGTCCTATTCAACAAGGAGCAGGCTAACACTTTAAAGAATGTCCTCGAGATTTACAATATTCCGATAAATTCTCGTTTACCATGAAAAGAAATTCGGACATTTTAAAATTTTCGAACAGTTGGTAAAAAAGTGAAATTTTTAAAAATTATTCTCTTCAGAGTTTTAAGATTATCCGATGCCATCAGAACTTCTCTTAAAATATCATTCTCTATCTTCAAATTCTTCCTTAATTCCTGAACTTCTTAAGGATTTTTTTTCAATAACGATCCTATGGAAGTGTTCAGGACGTTACTGTAATATAGTATTTGTAACTATTGAAATCCATATTTCAAGAACACAACTTCGTAATTCCATGTTTTTTTAGTGGAGATATATTGGCTGTTGCGTCTAAGGCGCCTTCCCCACTTTTTTTATATTTTGCTGATTATTTCTCAGCTTCATTTTTTAGATTTGTTGACTGATTATTTATCAGCTTTTTTTTACTGGCTGATTATTTATCAGTTTTTTTATTGCTTATTATTCATCAGCTTTATTTTCTTTTTATTCATTGGCTGATTATTAATCAGCTTTATTTTCTTTTTATTTATTGGCTGATTATTTATCGCCTTTTATTTTTTCTTCAAGAAGATTTCACCACAACAGCTGCAAGATGGTTACGTTTTGTTTGATTATCGTCCTGGGTTACCAAACTTCTTACTTTTGGATTGGTAACCAGATAACATAATCACTATAACAGACAAAAGTGACCACTCAGTCTTGAGAGTGTTTTCTGCCTTATAAAGCTTCCACTACAGATGTATGCAGGAAATCACCCAAGACCCGATGCAATTTGGATAGTAAGTGTATGGCATCTTATTTTTATTTCTGGTTTTATATTCGTATTCACTTAGTTGGACATCCAAAATAGAATTCGGTTTTCAGGCACTTTTGTATCATAAACAAGTCAGTAATTAATCGACAAGGATCGCATGACAGTTTCATTAAAACTGATATATTTACTCCAAATATGTATATTTCTCAATTATTGAACACCGGTACCATGCAACTCATTCGCAATCTTAATCAAGGTCTGCACGAAGAAAAAGGTTAATACCAATATTAGAGAGTGCGTGAAAATATTTTAGGAGACCACTCCCATTGTTTAGTCAATACTCTTGAATTCAAACATACATGCAAACAGACGTCTATTTCAAAAATTTATTCATTTCGTCCAAAAATTGATATTCATCTGCAATTTTCATGATGTTCAACTAGCTTGTTGCGACCTTTTTCAATTCCTACTATTATTTAACACTCTCCCTATATCCATTTATATATGTTATTCGAATTTTCAATCGTTAATAAAATATATTTTATTCATCCACTTGAGTTCAAATTCATTTTTTAAACATGCAGTGGATGACACTTGATGTTAATATAGTGTTTTTCTAAATTTTAATTCATTCGTTACATTTAATTAACTTTTAATACTTTAGATAGAGTTTTAGCGATTTATAATGAAAATTGTAATCTACAAGCAGTAGCTCAATCGGTGAAATGCATGGATTTCTGTATTTTTTATTGTGAAGGTGATTGATTTTTTTGATGTTTAATAATTTTTTTCTATCAATATTTAACTAAATGTAACTAAAATAAAATATTTCTTTGTTGATCTTAGTAGGAATTGACTTAATTTTTCTATATATTGTTAGGTGTGTTTATATACATTTGAATAGACAGACTTTTTATTGTTTGTATTATTCATAATTTAATAGAAATCGACAGTTTTGATTGGAAAATGAAACCTGAAATTCCAATCCAACTGACTTCCTGAATTTAAGACCCATCGCTTTTACAAAGAAATAGAGAGTTAATTTCAGACATATTTATTATTCCGGACATGGAGGATTTTAAAATACGATTCTCTAATATCTCAATGTCGCATTTTTTAAGAACAGTCAAGTGAGCATTTCTTCTGAATAATCATTTAGATGATAACAAATTGGTCCCTTTCTAAAGTTGAAATCGTTATTTTCTCGGGCAACTGGTACAGACAGAAAGTATTATAGTAGTCAAAAAAATTTTGAATTCCACAGTTTTGGCGAGTCTTTACGTTTTAGACCTCCATGAATTCGAAAAACTCATTTTTGGAAAATGTTCATCTGTCTGTCTATGACAAAGATAAATAAAAAACTCTTCAAGAGAGATGATTGAAATTTGATATATTGTCTTAACCTCACATTTTCATCCATCTTTCGAATTTTGAACAAAACATTTTCGGAGGAAATGCTTCTGTATGGATGTTCCAACATAAGTCAACAAGGCAATTACAAAACGAAGAGATCAATATAGATAAAATTCAGTACACAGATTTAACATGTGTAATACAGACACCTGTCCAGTTCTGAGTCAAATCCAATTACCGGTTGACTAAATATCGGTCTGTATTTTCAGAAACGTAAATGCAATAATTCCATGGCTCTGTGACTTAAATATGCGTATTCGGAATGGGATTTTGTGACTTTAAGTGCAATTTTGGGTAAAATTTTTGCTTGATTTGTTTGAGAAAAATGCGTATTTCTTTAAATTATTATTCAAGGAATTAATCGCCAACAACAGCGCAAAAAATTCGGTAAAACTGTCAGATTCCCACCAAAAGTTAGTGTTTCATAATCATTGCATGACAATGCCATCCGAGACGGTCTCTGGTATGAAAAATTTGAGAGAATGCGAGAAAATTTAGGGAAGACCACTTCCACTGGTTTCATTCACAGCATATGAAGTCATGAGTTGAAACTACATGCAATCTTAATCATTCTGGTTCTGTTAGTTCCGTTTCCACTATCTTCTACAGTTTGATGTTATCCTTCTGTCGTGGCATCCAGTAGAAGAGAAAAACATTTTTTTTTTTTTTTTTTTTTTTTTTTTGATCCTATTTATCCGTTTTTGGATTGAAAATCGTAAAATAAAAATTGTCTTCCTGTCACGTTTAAAGAAAGTGGCCTGAAAGTCCATAAACATTTCTGTATTGCCTTTGTTCCTGTTTTTCTGTTTATAACGCAGAGGCTAGTTAAGGATGATAGCCTTTATTAGAAATGAATTTTCGGAAATAAAACTTCATGATATCAAAACTCGAAGAATATAAATTCTTTAGAATCCATATGTTTAGTTTAACACATTGACTGCCATTTGAATCACAGATGACGGGTGGGAACATATAAATTAAATTGCAAGAAATTCTCCATGACAGCCAATATGTTAGCTGGGTTGACTGACTTATATTGAATTACTGTATCAGTGTTTTTTAAAATTCATGGTTGATATATGTTTAAGATTTAGACAATAGTTCTAAACAATCAGACCACTTTCATAAGAAAGATAATTCTTTTATTTGTGTTTTTGCTTTTCATATATTATTTTGCTTATCAATAAAAAAATACTTCAAAGATCTTTCATACTAATATTAATTTTTTATCTTCCACGGGGACTATTTTTTAAACATTCATAATATTATTGCATATTTGTCTAAGATTTTAGATATGAAGTTGTTGATGTTAATTATTTTTGTATTATGAAGTTTGTATTATCATTGAATATTATACAATTGTTTTGCAGATGCATTAAGCAGTAAAATTTGCAAAATTAATTCCCAACAATGCTTGATTTATTTGTTTATTTCAATAATTGTTAAATTTTAAATTCTGCAACATTTATTAAATGATTTGATAGAGCACGAGTGGAATTTGGTCAATTTACTGAAATTTTGCTTTTTAGGAGTTATATATCACAGTAACAAATACGCAGTATTGCATTGCCTAAATTGCCATAAATTAAGACAGTCAACAAGTTGCAGCAATACCACTTATAACAAGACATCGCTGAGAATCCTCTTTCGGCAATGCTTCAGAAACAATCCTTGGCAAAAGACAAATGAAAAGATCTTAATTTAAATAAAAGTGAATTACCCTTGCCACCGGTGACAGGGTTAGCTGCATCTGGAGCAATTTACCACCTATCGCCGTGCAGTCAGGAAACGTGATCAAACCAATTTTGGGCTCTCAGAAACAAAATACTGGCGACCTTGCTCTCATTTTGCAAAGGTTGAAACAACTGATTCATTGTGATACACTTGTTTGCATGTGACGTCCACGTTTAAGCTAATTTATCGTCGACAAGTGGGATTTTATGATCCAGTCCACTCTCGTTTTAAAAATAGTGGGGTTGGATTTCCTCGGATTAAAACCAGGAAAGAAAAATTGTACATTAATTTTTTTTTCTGAGTAAAGTCAGCCTACGACATTCATTTCCGCATTTTAATGTTCAAACAGGACAAAGACTTTTAAGCTACACATGTCAACCTGTTTCGGTTTTTAAAGCAGATTCACAGTAAGACTTTCAAATAGTGCGTTTGCAATCGGGACAAAAACATTTATCATTGCATTTCTTTATTCGAGTTTTTCACTTTTCGTTAAAGATTTCGACTTTTTTTTTGGTATAATGGGATCATTTTGTCAGTTTGTACAATAAAGGCGGAAGAGACGATTTTTGAAGTTGCTTAAAGATTTTTGGTACAGACGAAGAACGTTCATACTCACCTGAAACATTTTTTTAAAAATATAAGATAATAGAAGTTTTTAAAAAATATAATAGAAGTTTTTAAAAAATATAAGATAATAGAGGTTTTAAGTCGGAATGTATAAGATTATATAAAAATTTTCAAGCCAAATGTCACTCTGATTTGAAGTTAATGATATACTTATAGACTTGAACTGCCAATGAAAGGAGTTTTGTTGTTCTTTATTGGTCTTTGCTAAAGTTTTCCGTAACTTATGCAAAAATTGATCGTTTAAAGTTATACGCATAAATTTATTTCTTGTATCTCGAAAATGACTAACAATTTGGATCAAATTTTATATTTAAACAAGGTTTTTCATTTTAAGTTTATATATATAGCCTTTCCTGAAAAAAAAAGAGGTTTTATACACACAAAAAAAATTCTTTTATAACTAATCATTCGAATAAGTATATACTTAATTTCCACTTCAGAGTGTGGGCAGTTCAGTATAGTGGCCAGAACAACATGCAGGACACGCGTCTTGCTGGTCCTTGGTTTGAATCGCACGTGTTGCTTTATTTTTCACTTATGTATTTATTTGCATCTAATTTTTTTGTGTGTTTATTTATATACGTCTTAAAAAACCAATGAAATATGTTTTTCCTTAAAAAAACAAAAACATGTATTGTGTATTATGTAAACATATATTTTGTGTATGTGTTACACACACAAAAAAAAACTCATTCTTTTCATAATTAACTATTGGAAGGTCTTTTCTATTTGCTTTTACATTGACATTCTTATACAGTGCCATCTCAAACGTGGTTTTATAATGGTAAAACTGAGTGTAAGTTCAAAAATATAAGTAATGATAGATAAATTGTAAACTAAATACTGTAATATAGCTGATTGTTTCGAGCTGCAAGTTAAACTATGTGCATACATGATTTTTATTTAAATGACCAGTTCATATGTGGGTAAGATTGAAAAGTATTTATATGTAATCAGTATGCGATTCGTATCTAAATATTTCCTCCTAAAATTATATTTTACAAGAAAAAAAAAGAAAAAGAAATCACTGTCGAGTGATGCTTGGTTTTCCAGATATTTGGATACAAAAGTAAATGCATAAATGATAATTTCAATAGAAAACTTCACCTTTATTTATTGGTATAAATTTATATACATTAAGAAAAGCATTAACGAAGGACGGAGGATTAATGGATTTATTTAATGACCTTCATCGTTCAATTTGCATATGACAGTTTTTCTTAGTCGTCATATGTTGTTCAGTTATACGGAATCATATCTTGCGGTCGGGAATTCGTATCATTAAGTAATTAAATGCGTTTCTACGAAAACAGTTTTCGAAATGGATTTTCTAGAGTATCGCGATTCTTAGAAAAGAAGAATCTCAATGTCATGTATAGTTTAGCATTTTTTTTCACGGCATCATTCCAAAAATAAATTAATACCTTTGTTGTGTGTGTTTCTGGCTATTGCATTAAAATATATTTTTTTAATACAAAATTTTCTTTCCATTATAAATTTCTGTAATCCTACATATATATATTGTGTATGTATATCCCAATCTTAATTTTATATAATAAAATGTTAATTAAAGTTAAAATAAGCTAATTAATTTTAAAATTAGAATACAATTTTTTAAAATGGGGTTTATTTCTAATCTTGAATAGAGAATCTTTTTAACTCTTCTTCAGAAAATGCTTTACTTTTGAGGTAAAAATTTAGAGATTAACGATCATCTGCTGAAATATTTCGGATTTCGAGCGAAAAATTAATAGACCAAACTAGACCAAATAAAATCTTAAGTTTGGCTTTGCAAAGTTTTTTAGACTTAAAGACTCTTGAAATTATGCTCAGTTAGCTTTAATGTTAAAAGAGCAACTGCGATTAAATTCAATTTTTCAAGAACGGATTTTGTTCAGGAATACTTTTATTATCAGGAGTATATACTTTCATTGGCAATTGAATATATAAGATTCACCATACGAAGTTAAATCATAATATATAATCCAAGAAAGCTACTTTTAATGAAACGTTAAAACTAAAAAATGCCGTTATTGAGTTTTTCATAATTAATTATTTGTATAACATTTATCTATTTGGGATAATTCTTTCATTTGGAAATCGCTAAGAAATACTATTGAACAAAAATGAATTTCAAATAGATTTAATTCTTACCGGACATGGAAAAAGAAGCAATGCGGCTGTTATTAGATTTATAGATCAAATAAGTATTCTCGGGCAATTAATTCTTATATAATTACTTATAAATTATGCTTGTATGTATTTGTGAAGTCAATTCATAAATGTTCTTTTAAAAATTATTCTTAGCAAAATCATAAATTTTGCTAATATAAAAGAAAAATAAATATTGAATAAAATATATGTTTGAAAAATGTATTAAAAATTTTCAAAATAATCTGAAAATCAAAATGAGTTACCGTCACATCAAGTAAATCAAAGATAAACTAGGATAAAAGTTTATAAAAAAATAGAAAATTCAAATAAATTAGCGAGGTTTCAACTCTTGTATACAATTTTGAATTTTACAGAAAACATAAAAAATCTCTGATCAAAATATAAAGATGTATTTTAACAGAGCAACTTCTTTAAAATATGGCTTCTTAATATGTTTAACTAATCATAAATTCTCCCAAAAAATCACAAAGATACTTTCGTAAATTCCACTCCAAAATCACAAATAAATCCTCAAAAAAAAAGGGTGGGGGGGTTCTGATTTTTCATATCTAAATCAAATATGTTTCAGTTTTCAATAGTCGGGGAAATTTTTAAATATAATGGCTGTTTATAAATTGGCTTCTGGTTTCTTCATTAGCTATTTGTAAATTATGAAATACATTACATATACAATAAAAATCGTTCGAACTCTCACAAACTCCAGAATTAAGTCAACAGTTAACTCTAGTGTTATTAAATCTGATATATAGTTCTTGAATAGTAGGTGCTCATCAACAACTTAAATGTTTTATTTTCTTTACGATGTAATAATTTGATGCATCCTAATTTGGGAATATTTTTTTATTTTGATTCAAATGGAAATCCATTGAAAATTTGTCATATCTATGTATGCGAAGTAATTTTAATATTGAATTATAATCGTTATGCTTTCTTTTGCTTAAAACTATTTAAAACTATCAAAATTGAATAAATCGATGCATGTATGACACTTGAGTAAAATAGTTAAGTGGTTAAACAAAGGTTTTTTAAAAAAATTATATCTTTATTTAAAAAAAATGAACTATATATTAAAGTTTTTCCTTAATAATTACGGAGCATATTATTGAACAAAAAACATTTTTAATGCCTAAAAATTATAAAAATTATCTTTCAAATACATACATTGACAGTGATACCAATCTATTTTCGAAATTTCAGTTTTATTCTAGAAAATATTTTCTTTTCATTTTTATAATTTTTTAAGTGTTATATTTTCAAATACTTTTTTATTATTTTTAAATCATTTATGCAAATGCTTTTTTCAACGATGCCAACTATTATTTTTGTAGGGGCATTTAATATTTCAGGAGCGTTCCCGAAAGATTGACAATCATTGGATTTTGTTATTGTTTCTAGCTTTTTAGTTGCTGATATTCCGAATACTTTTTTAACTCATTTTCTTCCCTTTGTTTATATATATTGAACTTCTTTATCCTGTTAATATACATCCTTTCCTTCATTTTCACTATTAATGGAGGTCTAACATATTCACAGAAACAATGAAGTATTAGAAGCTCACTTCCCTGGTGGTACCATTCTATTGAATGCCATTTCACCAGCTGTTTGGTATCATTTTTTTATTTTCTTATAGTTGACCTGCTCCTTGAAAACAGAGTGTCAGGAGTAACTGATAGCAAGGGAACTAACTGTACCGCTGTATGCTTGGAATATTTTATTGAAATACTTTGTATAATATGTTGTATACTTTGTTACTGAATACTTGCTATGAAACTGCTAAAAAAGAAAGAGTATAACAGAAAGTAATGACATCAGGCACGAATTGTTCTGAACGTCCCGTGTTTCTGGAATTACGTTAGCATCTCTTAAGAGACATATGAATTTCAAGAGATGACCAAAGGTATAACTAGGAATAGTACAGACAATGGTCGACCACACTAACATCAAGAGATGGTTTCTGGCATAACCAGATTATAGTTAAGACAATGGTCTACAGCACTAATATTACCAGCTCTTCTCAGTTCAGTGGTGATAGAGTAGTCCATAGCGAATACTGTGCCATGATAGCAATATATAAGTAATTAATACCTCAAGAGATAGCCTGTGGCATAACTAAGTAATTGTAGAAACCACAGTCGTCCACACTAATCCTATCGATATTGGGAATATTAGTTTATTGCATATACTGCCCCTCGTAACATGACGTGCAGTAAATAAGTTAATACCATAAAATGAAATATAGCAATCGGTAAATCGTTCTCATATTTGAATTCATTTCTGGTCTTTTCTCCCAGATGTCTTGAAAAATATGGAGATACTTTACAGTTTATCCTCGAAAAGTCTAGGATTATAATGTTGTTGCATGAATCTCTAATGATTTACGTCTATTCTTTAGTCAAATGATCCATTCTCTATTTTAGTTAAAAACTAGCAAAGAAAGAGAATTTAGAGAAGATAGAGAATACTAGGCAGACGGACTTAGTCTAAATTTCAGCCATGATTCAAAGCAAGGAATGTGTTAAAAGAATAACTCAAATATTGTTAAATTGTAGTTGAAAATTTGAATAATTAATACCAAAATATTTTCTATGTTTGTTTGCTCATATTTATTTGGTTTTTAAGACACAGTCCACTTCTGTCAAAATAGAATGTATTATTTATCTCTTCAGTTTTAATTATTTTATTTCGTCACACTCCTTCTCTTTTATTGTTTTTAAATAACAAAGAATCACGGGCAGCAAATTCCATAGGAACTTGAAAAAGCATAAAATTTAAAAATATCACTATAAACTACGCAGCAATAGACAAAATAAGAGTAATAACATGGCAATAAATAATGAGTAGTAAAAAACAGAATTAAAAAAATCAGTTAAAACTTTTTGAGTAGTTTGTTAAAAGGAAGAAGTATTTAAATAACCAATGGGAGTAGCCTACAAAAACTTTCTGGCATATTCTCTCATAAAGATTTTATCCTAATGAATGCTTTGCATATCATTGGCGTTCAATAATTAAGAAAAATTTTGAAGTGAATTTAGCATTTTTACTGAATATATCATGTCATCTTTTGGCTTATCGATTAGTCCGTATCATGTGGTTAAAAGTATCCAAAAGTCGAATTAGAGTATCAGGTATGGTCTTTCAAACCGATTGAAAGAAAATTGAAGATAAAATTACAAATAAAATCTCAAAATAACATAACAAATTTCATGAATTTAAGTCATTGCTTTTTTCAGTTATCATGCTTACGTGTTTCTAAAAGTAAAGTTCTACGGATACACAAAGCTTTATTCGATTGCACTTAAAATTTCTTCGGCTAAGGATACTAACTTATACTAAGGATGTTAATTCTTTGTGTCGAATTTTATCTTTCTGATTCTCTTGATTAACTTGCTAAATCATATTCAAACTACCAAACAGGCCGAGTTCCTCTAAGAGCCTTTTGCACATTTTGTTAGAAATCTACATGTTTGATTTTCAGCCAGTATACAGAAGTTATCTTTATCAGAGACCAACAGACATTTTCCAAAAATCTTTTTCGAATTCATGGAGGATCAAATGAAGATAACATGGAGATTCTTCAAAATCTGTAATGATTTGTTGATGATTACTATATTTTTCTCTGTAAAAAGAAGAGAATTTTTTAATTTTACATCATACATTCCTTTTAATAGCATGAATTAAATCAGACATCACTTGAAGATGTAAAAAAAGGTTTAGAAATGGTTTTTACAATACTTCAAGCTTTAATAAGATCAGAGAGTACTTTTCTTGACGTTCTAAAGAAAGACAAGCAAAGTATTGAGAGGACCTTTATATTTACACAGAAACAATTGAAACACAATTTACAATATCATGTTTTACCAGAGTAGGGTTGCAGTCTAAAACATTGAAAATAATTGAAGAAAATTGCCGTATCTTAAATTTTTTCAAAAAAGAAAAATTCTTATAAACACAATTTATCAAGAATTCCTCAAAAAAAAGAAATAAACGAGATTTTACGAAACGAGAGAACAAAGAAACATTGTTCGAATTTATTTGTATGTCGTATTATGGCAAGAACTAAAACAGTATTCTAACCACGTTTTTTCAATAAACAATCCCGCAACCCATGCAGCCGTAGTCTTAGATTACACTTTTATTTTCTTTGATGAAGAGTGATATGCTATTGTTTGAACTGCCTGATGAAGATACAACTGACCTTAACATCATTAACAGATTGCTCCGTCCGAATTAATCAAGATATGATAGATAAACGAAACCGCAAACTGAAAAAAAATCGCGATCTTCCTTGTTTAGAATTATTTGTGTTGATGGGATCTGTATCATATTTCCTTTTATTCTTTGAAAACCTGCAACCTAAATACAAAATATTTCAACTCTTGTTTGATCTAGTTCAAGTCCATAATAAATTGGCTTTAAAAGAATCTTGTTCCATACATTACTTTTTGCATATTCAAATGTAAGCGATCTTGATATTGTGTTTGCTTTAGACCCAGTGAATCACTTAGACAGCAGCAGCTGTTTTTCAGTGAGAAATCGTCTGTATAGAGATATTTGTTTTTCTTATGGGTCGCTAAACTTTCTTTCTTTATTTGGGTAAATTGAAAGACGCCATCCATCTTGCCGCACAGTATGAAAACAGATAGCACTTGACAAGTTTCCTGAATGTCGCTCTATTTTTTAATTCTTAAGTATGAGAGTTCCGGTTTGCAACTTTTTGAATAATAAATAATTCTTTGGATACATATGATTTAAAATAGCACATTTATTGGAAGTGCTTTATATTCACATCAAATATGGAACATTGTTTCAACGACAAGCTTACTTTTATTTTTGGTTCAGGATTTAATATTTTTTGTAAATATTGACTGTCATTTTTTAGATATTTCTTGAGATTAGTATCATACTTTTTTTCCAGGAAATGAGGAAAAAAAATTATATAAATTCTTAGATTTCACTTTAATTCAAATATGTTTGTCCTTAGATTATTTTGTATACATAAATATCCATGGATTTTACTTTTAACTTGAAGGGGGGGACTTCCTTAAGTATTATTCAGTAAAATTTCCTCTATTAATCTAACAAAGTGACTATTCAAGATTTTTTAAGTTACATTTTTTTTTTTTACCAAATACGAAGTATCCGGATACCATATACTAAGTAAGTTTATTTTTAAATTACAGTTTGTTTTACCATATACGATGTATACATGTACCATATACGAAATAAGTGCAATTTTAAATTACACATTGTTTTAACATATACGAATTTTGCATATACCATCACGAACTTAATGTATTTTAAATTATATTTTATTTTACCAAAGAGAAATTATTGGAGTCATCAGAAAATCGTGAGATGTGATTTCATTAAATTTTAGATTTCCCTAAATTAAAAAAAACGCATTTTTTGAATTATGTATGTTAATTTGTGAACAGAGTAACTCAAAAATGCTAGATGAAATTTAATATAAGGTTTTTGCGCCAAAGGTGTAGACGTTTTTTCAAATTTTGAATGAATTCCATTCATATGGAGACATGTCAGTTGTTCGAATACAATGAAACATTATAAATCCAAAAGATAGAGAGCTAGATGGATAAAATGGGGTAGATAGTTTCATTATTCGTGCTAAATCTTAAACCAAATTGCACAAAGGTATTTTTTTGTTGTCATCTATACGTTCACAAGCAAGTAAACATAAGAGCTAAAAAAATAAACAATTAAATAGCCGAAACTTCGTATGTGAACGCTTACTAAATTTGTAATTTTGTTCCAATTTGTTGATAAAAGATGTCTAAAAGTATATTCAATTTTCTTCTACGAGCTCAAAATTACAAGACTCTTAAACACAGGATTTAAAAATAAAAATCGGAGCTCTTGTGGCTTTGGTAGTCTTGTCCGAGTTTCACAGCTTTATGCATGGAGGAAGAAAAATAATACTTTTATTAAACATCCTGGAGTGGTCTCTTCAAAACATTTTGCTCTAACGTCTAATAAAGACGTTATTCCAGAGAAAGCTGTGCTATTCGTGCAATAATCACGTACTATTAGCCTTTGGAGTGAATTTACCAGTTTTATTAAATCTATTGTATAATCCTTGTTGATGTTTTTGTTGATTAATCCCTAGCATGCTGTATCCGAAAATCAAATTTGTGATTTAGAAGCGCTTCCCTTAATCGATTTGAACAAGAATTTTATACCAAATTATACCTAGTCACAAAATTCCCTACCGAATGTGTTGTTTGTTATTGCTACGTATGGCACTTTATAAGCACGCTGACAAAAAACTGTCAGTGATTTAAGCCTAAATTAGCATCCCTTGTTTTTTCAGTAGCGCCAACTAGGGCCAAGAGTACGACTTAGCTATCTCATGTTTCACATTCGTTTGCACAACCCCTTTTTACAGGGAGGTGCACATTCACATTACTCATAGACAGAATACAGAATAACAACCATGCCTCGAACCCGGGACGCTCAAATCACAGGGAAGACACGCATCCTTAGGTCAAGGCTCTTACCCTACCAAATGTAATATATTTTAAGTAATTACGTTTTTGAAATGTTGTGTTCACATATTTTTGAAAGTACAGACCGAGAGACTGTCAACTCCTCACTGAATTTGCTCTAAAATTGATAGACATTTTCATTACAAATTTTAAGTATCTGTACTGAATTTTATCTTCCAAGATGTCTACGTTATATATTAATTTATATTTGAAGAACTGTTCAATCAAACTAACTCTGAATTTATGTTGCTCAAAATTTGATAATTATCTCCACATTTATTGCGAAGACCGTATACTAAATTTCACCGACTTACCTCAACATGTTTTTGAGTTATATTTGTCACTAACAGACATTTTCGAAATCTGGAATGTTTAAAATATTTGTCATACTCCCGATGGTTTCGACGATTATAATACTTTCTCGTATACTAAGTATACGAGAAAGTAAAAATATACAAAAAAAAGTTTCTCTGCAGCTTATTTATTTAGATTTGGTCCGTGTTAGCTTGTGGTTTCACAATTTTGATGTTTCCCATCGATAGCCTTCAAAATATTAACCATTGTAAAAGGCTGTTACATCATCGTTAAATTCAAAAAAATTATGAAATCAGTTGTTATTATTATTATTATTGAAACAACCAGCTTGATTACAGAGCAAGTACTGTAGTATTTAATTTTTTATTACGAAGGTAAGTGCATATAGTTAACGGTATTTGAAGTTTTAACCAGTTCGAAGGAAAAAAGGTATCAATTAGTAGGAGTAGTCATTCCAAAATTTTCTTACATAATGTCTAATAAACTTGTCATGAAAGAGAGTTTCTACCGTGGCACTGATTTACAATTGTTATGGAATATTATTATTAATATAACGTGAATTTAGCCTTTTTACTGAATATATTATGTCCTCATTGGCGCGTTATTATTGGAATGATATTACTGCTATCTGAAAATCAAATCTGTGCTATAGACAACCGATTAAAACAAAGATGTGACACAAAACTGCTCTTTTAGTCATAAAACCATATTCCCATACCAAATTTTACATGTCTTTGCAGTTTTGAATAATCACATTTGCATTTTTCTAAAAGTATAAACAAATAGACAATTAACCAGTTATTGATTCAAAATTTAATAGGTGTCTACACTATAGATGTTGAATCTATATATTAAATTTTATCTATTTCGATTTTGTAGAAATCAAGTTCACTTATATTTGAATAAAAGAACGGATAAATTTCTTCTGAACTGATTTTAAGCAAAATTTTATAGAAGTTTTCAAATTTGGTGTGAAAACTACATATCGCTTTTCATCTATCCAGCTCAAAGCAATTTTTTTAGTTATCATTGTCAGAGGCAGACTTTTTGAACTCAGTGATATCTAAAACATGGAGATTCGACAAAATCTCGTGTTCGAAACCTTTAACGATATCTATACTCCGTATGGGAGAAAATAAAAATATGAGGAGTAAGCAAATTAGGACAATTATTTAAATTAACTTTATAATCCTCTAATTTCTTATATAAGGCATTTTCGTTAATGTATCAGTAAGCTGTCATATCAGAATCAAATGTCATCAACGGGTTTCATCCCTATTTCGAAATGAGTCATCAGTGGTGAAATTGTTAGAAATCTTAAAACAATGTTCTCGAAGTGCCCATGACCACCAGAAATAACATGTCGTAACCAAAACACGTCTTTTAGAGATTCTTCTCCCCCACCATAAATTAAGATTGCTCCAGTTTCGCAAGTACTTTGGAATTCCGTTCAATGCATCGCATTCTTCAAATGACCTTCCGGGATTTAATTGCACAAAATGAAATCAGATTGACAAAATTCCTTCTTTTTTATGATTTATCATTTACTAATGAAAAGGAGCAAGTTATTGAAGTAATATTTTACGACATGCAATTTAAAGAAATTTTATTTCAAGAGAATGCAATAAATAATATCAATGATATTAACACAAAATCAAATAATCAGAAAGCTCGGATTTAGTCTTTTTGTTCGGGATAGTTAAAATGCTTTGAATCTATTGAATTTTGAATAAAAGGAACATTGAAACCTGAATATCATCAAACTAAAGATGGTGTTACTTCCATCTCTATCGTTACTAATAGTAAAGATGAATGTATGTATATTTATATATATATTTGCGTTATACAAAACAAACTGTTTGACTTACAGCTACCAAATTTGCTATAATATGGTATGGAGAGGGAATTGGCGTTTTACAGCGAGATTTTTGAAATTTTAATTAATTAAAAATTAAGCTGAATTATAACATTTTTATTAGTTTGGTAATTATTTATTAAAATATTATATAATCATTAATATATGTAATATAATTAATATTATATTATAAATGATATATAATTATATTAATATTATATTAATATAATTAATTTTATATAATAATTAAATTATTTATGTAAATATTTACCTTATTAAAATTAGTTTTATAATTTTTCAAACTATAAAATAATCTTTTAACAGGCGCCAATTTAATAGTGGTTTTATTAATTAATTTATTAGTATATGCTAATTTGATAGTTAACTGTTTACCACTTCTACCGTAATAAAGAGTTTTGGAAATTTTTTTAAAAAAATATTTTTGTTTGAAACCCAACAGTATATTACATTGTATTTCCTGAAATGTAAATCTTTTTAATTATTTCATCAAGTATTTTATCGCATTTTTATTTTTTCATTGCTGAAAGTGAAGGCAACGTTCCGGTATTTTTAACTGTGTAGCTTACAAGAAGAAAAAAAAGTGAAATTACAATTGTGTAAAAGTTGTAAATAGATGAACCGTATATTTACGTTTTTTTAACAGCTTCTGCACGGGATAGGTCCATGTATTCAATAAAAGTAGCTTAACGAAGGCAGTTAAAATAAATTGAAAATGAAATACGCCATCCCAAATTTCAAGTTATCATGTGAAAACATTAATTTTTTTATATCATTATTAGTCTCAATTAATTAAAGTCACTAACCGGTTAAAACTGGTTTGAAAGAATCACGAGACTTCTCCATCGGTCCCTCTCTCTCTCTGTCTGTCTGTCTGCCTATGTCTGCCTGCCTACCTGCCTGTCTGTCTGTCTGCCTGCCTGCCTGCCTATGTCTCTGTGTGTGTGTGTGTGTGTGTGTGTCTGTGTCTGTCTAATATGCACTATTTCCAAATGATAAACAATTTGCCAGAAAATTCTTAAACTTATTAATTTCATATAGAATTTTTATGAAAATAATATTTTTTTAACATAAACTTCTATTTTCCAATTTCTGAGATCATAAAATGATCCACAATGAATTCGTATTTTAATAGGAATCAGGTCCTTCAATGATCAAAGAATAAACGAAATTATATTTCCTCCACTGGAGGATAGAAAAATTACTTTTATTAAAACTGTTATTAAATGTGAGTGACGTTTTTTGGAACATATTATAAAAATTAAGCTATTTAATTTCCTACGAAAAAAGTGCATTCTATGAAAATAATGGCCAATAATTAACAATAAAATCATAAACGATGTTATAGTTTACGTCAACCTTTTAAAAACGCATCTGCTATCAAATAAGCTTCCGTAATAATAAAACAACACTGGTAAAAGTAGGTATATATATATAATATGGGATTAAAATATGTTGATGAGTATTGCTGTTTTATCCGTTGCTTACGCAATTTCGAGCTTCAATTATCTATTGCCTTCAATTATTCAAAAACTCCTAACGAAAATCGGATCATATTCTCACATGACAACAATGATACGTATTTAATATCAGAGAATTTGGCGATATCGTGAGCGTGAAACTATATAGTAAGTATTTATATGATTTCATACATAATCAATATTCTTTCTTTTTGATTTTTCTCGTAAACAGAAGGAATGGAAAAACGACCGTTCATTGATGATGTATTTAAGGATATGTATCTTAATATGAAATAGGCTTCAAAATTAGCTCAATAACAATGACTGCGTTTTCATGTGGCTAAGGAGTTCGTTTGTGTTTTCTCCCTATAGACAATATATAGTGAAATAGCATTGTTTGAATTGAATGATGGAGAAGGATTAATAACATATCTACAGATCATTAATCTGTCTATAAAATAAAAATTGACAAAATCGGATCATTTTTTGAGATTGAGTGATAGGTTCTTCAATTTTTCTTTCTTCATTATTTATTTAAAATGAGCAGTAAAAATAAATAACGACTTCGTCAGGTACGGTTTTTACTGGTGGCATTAGAAAAACATGACAAGTTAACCTCAAAAAACAAATTCTCAATTTTCTAAAGAAATCTTTTATCCAATACAGGCAAAGTCACATTTTGAGCTTTAAGGAAGATCCTGATGTATAATTATTTTCTACGTGTGAGAGTATAAATTAACATGATTAAACGATAAAATTCTATTTTTACTGTTTTCTTAATTTCATTTCGTATCTCTTAAGATCTTGTTGTTTCATTTTTGCATAGTAAAGTTTGCAGGCTAGAATATGATCTGCAAATGCCTTTGTACAGGATATCTAATTCGGTATGCGTAAAGAAAAATAGTTCAAAACTTTCTGTTAAGAAGATTATTTGACAGTTAATCTACTATTAGTTTATGGTCATGTTATGAAAAGAAAAATTCGAAGTTTAAAAAAAGAGTTTTTATTTAAAAATAAAAAAAGGGTTTTTATTTAAAAATGTAATTGTTTTCCTCTAAAAGTTTGGACTAATTATATTTTCACGACAGTAATTTTTAAAAGTTATGCATTTTCAGTGATACCAGTTTTATTTCCATTATTAAAAAAAAATTATTAGACTAAATAATACACTGGCACAAAGAAATTAAATAACATTTTTGAATGCATAATATACAATTAGGAATTAAATTTGAAATAAAATGAGCATAATGAAGTCAACGTGAAAACATTATTTTGTGATGAAATTGCGAGCAAAAGGTTGAATCTCTTCTAAAAAATATTATATATGTTAGTAAACATAGAATTTCGTATTTCTAATAAGATGATACATAATTTCATATCATATAGCGAATTAAGTGGGAAAACTAAATTTGATCAACTGTGAAACATTTCTTAACCAAGAAGTAAATAAAATAAATATACCTATTCTTTTGCATGAGATTTATAGCTTAAAACGGTTTCTTAATATTTTATGTTACTTTAATTTTATTTATCAAACCATATATTTGTACATCGGTGGTTTTTTTTCTTTTTAAGCACCTGAAGGCTTTTTTTACTATCAATTTCTCGTATACAAAATGCTATAAATGATAGTGCTATAAGGCAATCACCGAGTTTCAGGTTTTCTTGAGTTCAAAAATCGCATTTTTTGTTTTTCTTTCTGGGTTCACGATAACACAAAAAACTTCGAGCCAATGGATGAAATTTAGTATGTGAACTTAGTTATATTTGTAGAATTTTATTAAATTTTGAACAAAATTTATTCATTGGAAGTCTGTCTGGGTTTTCGATTACAAGAGAATTCCAAAACGTTAACCGCTAGAAATATATAATTTGGAATACATGTTTATCCTCAACAGTATAGCTTTAAAAGGAATTTTGACAAAGCATTGAGTGTCTGTTGGTCTGTATTGTTGCATGCAAGTAAAAGCAAGGATTCATAACCTGAATACTCAAATTAATGAAATTCTGTTTATTATCTTATGATAACAATTTTAGTTGAATGTCAAATTTTGATTCCGATTGGCTTTCAAAAAGCGTAGTCGGACGCCAGCTTTATTAACAATGTTAGATTCACGCCAAATATCTATATTTCGTATTATTCGCTAATGCCATGAACAGCAATTGTGGCCTTACTTGAGATCCACCGGAAGGAGGGGATTTAGAGATAACACCTTAACTGCATAATGTGCAAGATAGTTTCAGTAGACCAATCCTTCCGGCTCTAATAAGATGCAATATAACTTTCATTTAAAAATAAATAATGAATAAATGGCAAATCTGAATAATTACAGACTGCTTTATATATATATATATATAATATAAGGTAAGATGGTTAAAAACCACATGGATGGAAACGTATAATTCGAATTTATAAAATTCTATGTGTAAAACTTATTTCTTATCGTTTTCTAGTCCAGTATTTCAGTATCCAGAATCTGTTTGTTGTTTATTGTGTTTTGTGTACTTGAAATCTCTTCTTTGTTATAATTCCATACTTACTAAAGATTAGAAGTATAATTTTATTATACATTAACTGACCACGATTGAACAGATGAAGGGCATATTTGAATAATTATGAGCCGTTTTCTCCGATTATGATTGGTCACAATGCATGGTAAGGGATACCAATGTTGGAATTAATGATGCTCCTCGTACAAAATTATAATCTTATTAGCTTTTAAGTTTGTTTTTATTTTATGATCCAATCTATGCCTGTTGTTCATTGGCGTTGTTTCTTTGTTGGTCGTTCCATATTTCCCGTGAGGAAAAATATAGCCTTATGCCCTAACATCATTTCCTTTCTAAGAATCCAAATTAAGGTCAAGTTCACCAAATAGAGAAAATGGGGTTTTATTCTGTGATTAATACGTAGTAAAGTCTTTTCTACCCATCAAAACATACATGATTTCTGATTGTGAACGCATTTTACGACACGGTTCTTTTATGATACTTTTATATCTCGCTAGATCTTTCTATGTCGAAATAGACACTTTTTCATCTAAAATATTGTCTCATCCATAATTCATAACGATAAGTTTTACTACTCCTGGTTTGGCGATGAAATACATTTTTATTACTATGAAGCA
The DNA here is from genome assembly GCA_026543055.1 of Argiope trifasciata. Lineage (NCBI taxonomy): Eukaryota > Metazoa > Arthropoda > Arachnida > Araneae > Araneidae > Argiope > Argiope trifasciata. The sequence continues at coordinate 21,447 of JAPMOQ010001334.1, read as the reverse complement.
GTACGAAGAGACCAGCTGAATGGGGCAATTCATAATGAGCGATTTTCGCCATAAATCCGAATTTAGTGCAAATTTCAGCCAAGTAGAGAATTTTTTCACAAAACAATCGGCAGTAGCATTTGGCGTATTTGAGCTTTCTAAGATATACAATAAAGTTTTATTTCACTATATAGTCTTCCATAGTAAAATCAATACATAAATTTATGCAACTACTGAGTGAATGATTAAAAAACAGGGTAAGGTTCCAAGCGAAGTAGGGTAAAATTTATTCAAGGTGCGCTCTATTGTGGTCTAATAGCTCATTTCTGACCTGGACCTCTGGGATTCAGTGGCCTGGTGGAAGGGTCTCGGCTTCAAAACCAATGGTTTCAGGTTCGTGACCCGATTTCACCGAAGAACCATCGTGTAAACGGATATGGCGCACGTTAAATCTGGGCAAAATGTCCTTCAGCTTGCATGATGTGGTGTGATGCTGTGAGGAGAGTGTGGTGCCTACTTAGGTGTCGTCCTTGTCATCTGACAGGAGTTGAAGATTACGAGGTCCTTTCCAAAATAGTCATAGTGCTCTTTTAAAATGAGATATTAATGTAACTTAAACAAACCTATTAAAGATAGATACACCGCTTCATTTGAAAAAATAGTTTAAATGGCTGGAAGAATTATAGATTCGATTGTCTGAGTCAATAAATGTATTATTGAAAAAGCTATGAAATCTAGTTATTTATATGTTCCCTTGGTCCTACAGTCATACTTAGTACAAAAAACCCTGTGGATAATTAGAAGCAAACTAAAAGACAAAAATTTACCGAGTTACAGAGAATTAAATTACATGAGTTAAAAGTCTTGTTTTTGCTTTGTAATATTTATGGTACAATTCGGAAAGATAAGAGAACGGTGCATAATTTCGATTTGCATATCTCTTTTAAAGCGTTGAATTTATCTATAAAATTCACATAAAAGAAGCTTTACAATGTTCCATGAAATGATCAATTTTAACTGCACAAGAAGGTGTTTTTTATGTTACACTGTCAATATTTTACTAACTATGATTCAAAGGACTGTGAGATTATATAAAAACTCAGATTTCGTATCCTTTTGAAAAATATAATTATTGATTTGAATAACATAAATTTTATCATTTAAAACATTTTCCTAATTGGTGCTTTATGTATCATATATGTCTAATACTTAGAAATTTGCATGTTTGCGAAGAAGATGAATCTTTATGCAAAACAGATTAGGGTAAAAAACGTTTGCAATCGTTGCACGGTTCCTTTATGTCAATATTTCCGGAAGTAATGATGATGACATCTTTTTGTGACATTAAATGACTTCAAGAACTCCATATCGCGCTATGCGTGAAGCATCACAACTGATCAGTTGCGATATGTTGTTGAACACATTGTCCCTCCACTTGAAATTTTGTTGATGACTGAGGATGTTCACAAGGTTCACCTTTCCCTAGATCCTCCTACTGTTAAAAACTGCTCCTCTTGTGCAATTTCGTCCTAATCTGATCTTATATCTGCAAACTGAACTGTTCTTTTTTTTCTGTTCTTACTGTTATTATTTCCTTACCCTTACTTATTATGGTTCGATGACAAGGTGATCAGAAACTAGTCAATAAATTTTAGTATTGTTTCTGTATTCTGTTTTGGTCAAAATTAATGTTTTTTCGGAAAAGGCACCCTTTGGTGGACATTTTAGAACTAATTTTTTTTTCAAAACTGCATGAGCGCATCTCCTATCTAGTCTATGTTTCGAATTTCACTTTAATCCGTTCACCTTTTGCGTTGCAGAATGCTGTTTATAAGGGATGTTTAATTTTAACCAGCCTGTATATATAATATATATATATAATATAGCGAATTGTTTATCAAATTTATCCATAATTTTTTGCAATATAATTTTATACTTGGAAAAAATCCCAGCCATTTTTATTGTTCCATCAAAAATTTAATTTGAAATTTCAAGTAACATTCCGCAACAACGGAATAGTTTATATATGTAATAAAAAAGACAGTATTAATATTACAGCGAATGATGACATGATCAAGACATTAATATGCATCCTGTTTATACAAAATTTCTATAAAAAATATATTATGTATGGTAAGTGCGGGGACGCTGCAGATTATGAGGATCAGAAAAAGAACTGAAGGGAAGAGAGTGAAAGAGTGGAACAGCTGTAGAGACGGTGGACGGAGAGAGGATTGATGTGTCAACAGGCTTTTGTTCTTGTATTAAATGTTGTTATATTGTTCTTGTATGTTATGCGTCGTCCCATGTGAATATCAATTAAATGTTAAAGTATTAAATTTAGTGTCATACAACTATTCTAGTTTATATTTACTGATGCAAAGAATAGTTGGCAGTTTCTGCCTTACGTATTTTTCCAGATGAGAAATCAGAATTGAAAATGCTCTGCAGTGCCGACAGTGAGATGCCAATCATAGTTTGCAAAGTGGAATTTGACCCATGAATATAAAGATTTGTTCTATATGTATAAAGATTTGTTCTATATGTATGAAGATTTGTTCTATATGTATGAAGATTTGTTCTATATATAAGAAGATTTGTTCTTTATATATGAAGATTTGCTCTATATACATGAAGATTTGCTCTATATACATGAAGATTTGCTCTATATATATGAAGATTTGCTCTCTTTATATGAAGATTTGTTCTATTAGGTTGTTCGGAAAGTAATTTCGTTTTTTCCCGACAGAGGATTTAATTGTATTTTTCGCACCCAATTTCATACTTAAACCGCAAAATCATTTTATGTTTTAAGAGCTGATATAGCAAGGCTTGAGTATGAAAAAGTGCAGCTGATTCTTCGCAGTAGTTTTTGGATGGTGCCCTTTTAAATATGGAGAGCAATAAACAGCATTTTCGTCATTTTCTTCTTTTTTGCTATATAAAAGGTAAAAATGCTGTCAAGCCAGAAATAAATTAGCCAATATGTGTGGAGAAGATGTGTTAACAGTACATCAGTACCAGAACTGATTTGCAAAATTTTTCCTTCAAATGAGGAGGCCAAAAACCATCTCGATCAGTTTTTTTTACAGCAAAGACCAAAACTTTTATGAGCGTGTAATCATGTTACTACCAAAAATATGGCAAAAGGTATTAGACCAGAATGGCAGTTTTATAATTTAATAAATAATTTATTCATTAAACGAAAATTTCTTTTCATTTTGACAAAAAAAAAAAAAAAAACGAAATGACTTTCCGAACAACCCAATATATATATATATGAAGATTTGTTCTATATGTATGAAGATTTGCTCAATTTGTATGAAGATTTGTTCAATATATATGAAGATTTATTCTGTATATGAGTAAAGATTTGCTCTAAATATGAGTTTAAAGATTTGAAAACGAATATAAAGCCTGGTTCAGAGTTTTTACTGCACTCTGAACTACTGGGCACAATTGAGAAAAATTTTGAATTGGTAAATACTCATTGATATTTATGTTCTATTTCGTGGGAAGCGTGTATCCCATTATTAGTCTAAAGGTTAATAATATTCTTTATTCTTTACCTTATAATTTGAATATATTCCTCATTAGAGTCTATTGTCTACCAAATTACAACAGAGCTAAGAACCTTCTGTCAAGCCTTCGATTGTCATTCGCCTTTTTTGGTGGATCTAAGGTTAAGGTGTTCGACCTCTCTAATAGTGATTTGCTCATTTTCACAGCTTTGCTATTTTGAATTCAACAGCTCACTGACCTAATTAGAGTTAATTTCCTCATTCAAAACAAGATAGTTATATCTTGACAAGACCTTGCAGCAAGATCCGACTATTTTCTTGGTTTATGGCAATTTTTTTCGACTCATTTTTGAAAAAGAATGGTCACATTTTAGTTTTGTATTTGTAATAGTTTGTATTCATTTCAAATTTAACTTTTGTATTTATGCCATATTTTAAAATGGGAAGTATTTGAAGCGAGCAAAGAAAATAAAGAACCATGTAACATTGTACCCAAGAGATTATATTGTACTTGATACTGAATAATGAAATAGGTATAATATCGATAATGAAGATTACACATGAGATAGTTTCAGCAGCTTAATTTTTCAAAGAATTATCCTTTTTACCAATGAAGCACATATAAAACAGAATCTCCGCCATCAGATAGTTATCTACTAGCCCGGACGCTGAGGTTATGCAACAAGCAGATGAATAAAAAATGCAGAAATTATATCGTTAATATATTTTGAATCATTTTTTTTGTCGTGTCCGTGTTTCCACGGTAAGGGGGTGCCGTAGCTTCTGAGGGTAAAGACCCTTGAGCACCCAGAGGACAGAAGTCTGACTCGTAGCTCAAATGAAGATGTCACACACATTCGCTTGCACAACCCCTTTTTACAGGGGGGCACGTTCACACGCCTCACAGACAGAACACAGAGTGACAACCATGCCCGAACCGGGACTCGAACCCGGGACGCCCAGATCACGGGGAAGACACGCTACCTCTGTGCCAGGACGCCGGCATTTGGATCATTTATTAAGACTAAAATTTTTACTTTGCTTTACTAGTATAATTCTAACTTGTTCTTCAGGAATCTGAATTCATTATGGACTACTTAATATTAATTTAAAAACAAATAGACTACACTATATTTTTGTTTACTTTTATTTTAAAAGAAATGCGATATTCTTGTAATACTAATGACATCGTTTCTTAGAATACTACTATCTTTCATAACTAGCGCCGATCTATAACTTTCACAAATCCTTTGGCGTCTTTCCGTTCATGCGACATCAAATATTCTTTCTGAATTTGTTTTAGATTAAACTTTAAAATTTGTTTCTTCTAATTTAGATCCTTACTTCTACTTCGCTTTTCTTTATAATGCGATAACCCTTTAATCTTACCTTACTCCTGGCAAATCACCTACTGTCACTGAGCACCCATTCATGATTATATTGCATTATAAGCAGATACTCGTTTGAATGCTCCTTATTTCAATACGTCATTTCAGGAGCCTAGAAAGAGAAATGGGTAAATTTTTTAATTGCACCCTTGGAAAATATCAAATATTTCATAGCTTACACTTTACCAAGTCAATCACTGCTATTATATTCAAGTTATACCAAGCTATATTTTAAGAATCAGCCTGTTAAGATTAGGCTTCCTTCCAATTTAGGGTCCCCTTCTATTTCTCTTTTCTCCACAATGCTGTCAGTCATTAATCTTACCTTGCCACTGGCAAATTATCCATCCACTATCACCGTGAACATTCATTCACAATTCAATCGGTTCATAAACAGATACTTATTTGAATGCACCTTACTTCAATGCGTTATTTTAGGGATCTAAAATAAGGAATGTGTCAAGTTTTAATAGCACCCTCATAAAATATCAAACACCAGTATTAGCTTGACATAAATGAAGGTAATCGTTACATTCTTTTCAATGTATGCTGACTTTTTTTAAAACGGTTCTTCTAATTTAGAGTCCTCCCTCCCATTTCAAGCACTCGATACCTAGCTTTCAGTCTACTTCTGCAGTGCGTCATTTCAGGGATCAAGAATGAGAAATGTGTAACATTTTAAGAGCACCCTCAGAAAATTTCAAATATCGGTATTGCACTTAAGAAGGCAAAAGTCGAATTCCCTTAAATGCATGCTAATTTTTTTTAGAATATTTCTTCGGATTCGGAGCTCTCCTTCAAGCATTCGATACCTAGCTTCCAGTCCACCCCTGTCTCTTGACATCATCACCCACTCTCGCCCAACGCGCACCCATTCGTGACACTACCGAATCCTTCGTCCTCATTCGAATCACTCTCACATACACATCTTCAACTAATCTTCCAACTACCTTGCGGGTGACCTCTCCCTCCTTCTGTGACGTGACCAACGTCACGTCACACACCACTCTCGCAGATATCGGCCACTCCCTTCGCAATATCGGCAGCAAGTTCTTGTTTACCCACTTTCGTTCGGCAACGGCAAGGAATTTTTCTGGAGTTCAAGGTTCGCTCCCGAAGAACGCCTTAATTCGGGCAAGGATCAAATCAAGTGTGTTTGCGAGGTCTCATTGCTTGCCATTTCTCTCCCCTCCCCCTGGAAAAACAAATCATTATGAATATTGGATGTCATCGTCGACGTCAGCAATGTCACTGACCTTTGTTCGACCTTTGTGCTTGCCTTACGTAACTGATTGCTAACTAGGAATGGTGTCACTGCGTTTTTTCTGCGTAAAGAATGTCACCGCAAGCGCAAGAATACAATTTTAACTTTCTAAAGTTATCTGCTGCGACGTCATAGCGTACTTGAGATCATCCTGATATTTGGATGGAAGGTCAGAAAGCCAAAATCGTGGTTATCAAAATTGAATATATTCAAGTTTAAAGGTGAAATTCAGAATTCCAAATATACCTGTCTGTCACTATGCAATCTAAAATTTTTTCTTGTAATTTATGTCTTTCGTCATTGCATTTGAAATGTTTTTTAAGGAATAAAATTTTGTTCAAAACTATATAAACGAAGTATTTATCATCATGTTGCAGAACATTACACTCATTTCTTGAAAAATGAACAACTACTAAATTTTTCAGCTTTATAATTTGGCGAAAAAGGTGGCGAAATTTCCTTTCGGGTTTTTTTTTTTTGCTGAATTTTATTTCAATTGAGTATGTTTAACTAAAATAGCTATAAGTTCAAGACCGTCGAAAAAGTCTTTGATAGAAAAATTGTACCGGATTTGTCTCGAATTTGAACTACATATTAGTGAATTTAAGGAACATTTTTAGTGACTAATAAATGATAAATACTAATAGAGATTAAACAGTTTTAGGTTTTAAAAAAGTTTGCACGAAAAATTCTTTTTCTCAACTTCTATTAAGACTAGGTCACTATAATACAAGGTCATCCAGCTATAACGAATGCCTTACCTAAATGATCTTGCGCTCCTGACAATGATACAAAATCTCAGTCCTCCCCATACAATACATGCTACATATTTTTAATCAATCTTACAGCTTGTCTATGAAATATCTAGAAAATTATCTATGATTTTTTTTCGACACTGGTTTAATAAATTCATAATTTTGTTGCTAGGTTTTATAAAAACGATGAATCCTTGAGAGAAAATTAATAAAATACATTGAAGAAAACTAATCAATAAAATTTATTCGCTGCAATTAATAAACTACAAATTAGACACGTTTTCATCTTAAAAGGCTTTAATTTATTTAGACTTGCTTTGAAATCATGTACAGAAGTTAACATTGTATTCATTTTTACTTGTACAATCGATCGTACTGATCCAATATTTAAACTTTATTTTAATTTTTGCATCTCTCTTCTGCTTGCACTCTCTGTGTGAGCTATTCAATCAATATTGGCCCTATGCCCAATGCATCTGAATAAACTATAAGAAAAATTTTAAAGTTATTTAAGGCAATTTTAAAGATAATAATTATAATAAATCTTGGTACTTTTCCGTTATATAGGCGAAATGAAAAAATCCCCAAAATTCGTTAGTCCAAAAAAGTGAAAAATCGCCAAAAAGTCACCAATAATCGTTAGTCGGAAAAAGTTAAAAATTGCCAAAAAGTCTCAAAAAATCCAAAATTACGTCAAATTTCCTGAAGTTACACATGGCGGCTTTTTTCTCTTTTTATTCATATTGGTGATGTCTTGCGCCCGTAAAACGGGGAAGTACCTAAATCTTTTATATTTCTTCCTCTCTTATGATAAAACGTTTCATAATTCATTTTTCCAAATTTTTTAATGTATTTTATCTAATTGATAATTTATTTTTTTGAGATTTATTGCAATAATTTATTCATTGTTCACTCATTTCTACCCCAATTAACTAGCGTCCTTAATTATATTCTAGAGCCTTTTTGTCGAAGTTCTGAAAATCTCTTCGCTTTATTATATGAATATTTATCGCCTAAGTTCAAATTTATGCAAAAAGTCCTAGTAAATAGGTGAAATAAAATAATTTAATGACTTATTTTACATCAATTATAATGTTTAAAAAACTTTTAATTGTTTTTCTTGATCAAATCTTTTGGAATCGTAGACATTTATCGGAGAGAGTTCTGATAGTGTTATATTTGTTGGGGTGATTATTAAATTTAAAAATAACAAAAGAAATGACTGTTATGTTAGATAACCGGCCATCCAGATCAGAATTCTCATACTAAATTTACGGACAAAAATTATACATTTTCAGCTGCCGTTTCGTTTTCTATTAAGGAGTTCTCGAAACAGTATGTTCAATATTCCTTTTACTTGATCCATTATGGTTTGTGTGGTCTAGTCTTGACTATGAGACCGGAGAGTTCCAGATACGAAATCCGATAACAGCAAAGAAACATCGTGTAAATGATACAATTGCGCGTGGGAATGTCTGAATCTAAATACCTTCCTGCCGATACGGGGCGGAAGTTTGGAGAGTGTAATGTATTGATCTTGACGTATCAAATGAAAGAACAGAATTTCAGACAATTCGTTTGTTTCCAGCCACATATTTACATAAGAACAACTTGTTCTAATCTAGATTAAAATATTCGATATTTATACCATTTGGAAGTGAATGATATTTTTTCACATCAATCGAAGTTTGAAGTTTTATTGTGAGAAGAGCTCTCTATCAATTCAGTGAAATAATATAGTTAGAAGTCCGTAATCCAAAGAGTATCTTCTCTTTTTTCTTCAAAAAAACCAGCATTTTATCTCTGTCCCATCTCCGCCTTCTCATTTCCCATTCGTCCACTTGAGCTCTTTACCTCCCAATAATTGTTTAGCTAAATACCCTCATTCAGTGGCTCCAGTCGCTTGGGAATGTCAGTTAAGGATGCGTCCTCGTCATTGACCGTTCTGGAATGCTTGGTAATGATAGTCCCTTCACAAATCCTCTAGATCCTTTAGCATCTAGATGGATTAACACTCTTCTCACTTGAAAGAGCAATAAGTTTCTCTTAAACGATGAAAACTCAAGCATGGTTCTTCAGATGACATTTCTAATTATCGGATGCGACGAACACTTGGCGATAAAAAGATTCCCCCATCTGATGCTAAAGATGCTATCTAGGGAAATTTAACAACTGAGGGTTCTAACAGGTGGTGACACAGCTGACTGGAAATACCAAATATCTAAAATGCGAAAAGGGAACTTTACAAGAGACCATTTCTTTCTCAACTAATCATAATTTAGAATAACGAGGTCCATCCCAAATCTGCATTCATATTGCTTTGAAACGGTGTGTAAACATTCTAAATCAAACAAAAATTCGTTCCAGCTGGCACATTTCTGTCTATTACTATCCCAAATATCTGCATTAGGGTTTAGATCAAATCTGTCAACAGGTTGTTGGTTTACTACTCTCAAATATGTAAACTCGATGATTGTTTTAACACAAACGAGCTATGTTCATGAATTTTAGTATAGATCTAACAAGCAAACAACAACATCGAATTCTGAAACAAATATGTAAAAGAGGTAACTGACTGTAGATCTGTCTATTCGTATGATTGCGAACATAATTCAGGAATGCCTAAACTATATAGATAAAAATGAATGTTTGTCTGTGTGCCTCTTATGCTCTACCGTATTGCTCATCTGATTGCTAAAAAATTTCGTCAAATTATTACTTTCATTTACGCGATGGTTACAGGCATAATACAATTATCAAATATGTAATAAATATTTTCGGATTTACTTACCTCATTTATTAATCACCAAATAACTCGCCAAGGAGACAATAAATTCAGTAAAAATGCTAAATTCAAGCTGGGCATTAGTATTTCTTTGCTATTGTACGTAAATGCTATCCAATAGTTTTATGAGGCGACAGATTTATTAGAGAGAATGCAAGAGAGTGTGGCGACTCACAATTACCACTATTTTAGTTTCATCTTTATATATATATAATTGTTAATTTAAATTACCACTATTTTAGTTTCATCTTTATGTATATATAATTGTTTAAAGTTCAATAAATTATCTTGCGACGAACATACGTCTCTTTCTTGTGTTGGGTAGTTACACCCACAAGAGTTTTAGGGGAACCAATCCTATAGATTTGAAATTTAAACTAAACATACAATAAAAATGTTAGCGTTTTTTTACTGTAAATTCCGAAAATATTGTAGTACAATTAATTTTTCACCATCTTAGTTTTCAAAAAATTATCTTTTCAACTATATTAAAAATTTTAAGGAATAAATATATTTTCTATATTTAATCAATTTTAAAAGAAAATATTTTAATCACATTTTTTTTTCACAGAACTTGAGAATTCAGAGCGAATAATAAACGAATCATGAGATACGATAAGTAGTTTCTTTCATTTCCATTCTGAAAGAACACCAAGCTTTAAAAAGAATACCAAAATCTAATACATTAAAATGAATATATGTTCATAGAATAGAATAATAAAAATAGAATAAATACTATTTATGCTTCTGCTTTATATATCCTTCAATTTCAATGAATGTGTTCACTGTCGATAAGAAAATTAATATCATTCTTTGTTGAACAAGATAATTATTTCAATTTTCAAACGATATATCCAAACTTATTTCTTCTCGGCAACAACGCGCCGTGTATCAGCTGGTACTTGAACAAAACATTTCTTATGCGAGCATAAATACATAATCTATTTTGTTTCCACTATGATATAGAGCTAACATTCAGCGATAGAGAGCTTCTACAAACTTTTATCCATATGTAGTAAAGGCGTTGTACCAGCCTCCGTCTTGCCCTATACCCCCGTTTTCCCCATTCTCCTTTGCATCATAAATTTGGCAATCGTTCCTCGGAAAGCACAGCGAGAACAACGCTTTCCCTCTTGTTATGAGAAACAGTTTCATTACCATTCTGAAAGAACACCAAGCTTTAAATATTAAAAGAATACCCAAATCTAATACATAAAAATGAATATTTGTTCGTAGAATAGAATAATAAAAATAATGTTAAATAAGTTAGCTCTTAGTAGAAGCTACCTCTGGTTCATCTAAATGGATAAATTCTAAAAACTAAATAACTTAAAAATGGCTGAACTAACAAAGGCCAATCATAAAGAAGTAAAACATTGCTATTGTATATTTTGAATTCCCTTTAAATATGCTTCCTAATTTTTTTATGCCGCTGCACAAGTTTATTTTCAGTTACCGTTTAAATTTATTGTGAAAGCCATCATGATGCATCCGCACGAAATTTGTCCGTATTTGCTTGGATACGAATGCGATTGTCACGACTAAAGTCCATCTTTGGAACCTAGACAACATCAGACGGAATTCAGAGTCTCGTTTAAATGCAGTATCAAATCATAAAAGACGAAAGCGTCACCTTGAAAACATTACATTCCTGCGTGAACCTCTGTTTATATTTATACACTAAAATATCATCTAAAGTCCGCTTAAATTATATTTACAATACATAAGAATCCACTACGATTAAAATCATTTTCACATTTTGACTTATAACATCTGATTGTTAAAAATTTACTGCTCCATGAAATTTGATGTATGTAATAAAATTGCTGGTAGAAACATTCTTCCGCTTCCTGCAAACACAATCGTTTGCTCTTTAGTCGTTTATTGTTTAGATATGAGTTTTTATGGAATAGAGTATCTTCTTCTTGTAGTCGAATTTGTGAGTTTTACTTTGAAAATGGATGTGTTTTCTGTTTTCCGCTTAAGGAATCAAGACATTGTAATATGAGTGTGTTTATTTTATAATTAATTGTACTGTAACGTTTTGATCCTGACCGATTAAGTAAGGGAGTAGAATTTTAGACTATTCGTTTACTTACAGCCATATATATATATATATATATAAGAACAACTTGTTCTAACATAGGTTTAAATATTTGATATTTACAGCATTTGCAAATGGATGATATTTACACAACAGTCGAAGGTTGAAAGTCGAAGGTTCGACATCAATTCGATGAAATAAAACCACCAGAAATTAACTGTTAGTTAACACGGCTACTCTAGGGTAGCTCTAGGAATTCAAGAAGTATCTCTCTTTCCTTCTTCAAAAACCCCCTATTTTATTTCTGTCCAATCACCGTCTCTCATTTCACATTAGTCCACTTGAGCTCTCTATTGCCCAAAAGTTGTTCAGGAAAATAATCCCTTCATGGTCCCCCTTGGGAATGTCAGCTCATGATGCGTCCTCGTAATTGACCGCTCTGAAACACGTGTTGATTATAGTCTCATCATAATGGGAAAAAATTAGCATCCAGATGGTGTGACACTCTTGGACATCACTAATGGCCAGATTCGATGACCACTCGCGAGAAGGAGATTCCCCATCCAGCAATCTGGAGGCATTTTACAATTAAGGGTTTTAATAGATGGTGACACAGATGGCTGGAAATGCCACTTCTCAGGAATGGAAAAGGAGAATGTCGGGGTGTAGATTATTTCCAAATACACAAACAACTCTACAAAAATAATTTATTTAACACAAAGATGATATTTACAACGATCTCCCCTCCAAACCTCTGCACATGCCTTCTTATTAGCACAGTTCTGTTTCTTCACTTCAATTCAATTCTTCAAGACGTTGATTGCAGCGCCACAGGGCCCCCTGCGTAGTCTGGAGGACGATCAAATGGCAAAGGCAACTCTACGCAACTGGATCTCCGCCATCTGAAACGCAGGCTTGAGTCGGTCGATGCTAACTGTCTGCTGACGAGAACCGATTTGAATGGTGAAATGCTGCGACGTTCGGGAAATAACAAGAAGAAGTCCACTATACGGAGGAACCAGAGACTTAGTAATCCTATCCTGTCGAAGAAAAACATGGGAACAGTTATCTAGTTCTTTATGCACAAAAACTTTACGCTTGCCATGTTGCGACATAGGGACTGGTCGCAAAGACGACATCCGTCTCTGCAAAGATGCAAGGAAATCATTAGCCGATAAAGTTTTATCAGCATTAAAAAATTCTCCAGGCAGAATAATGGGAGAACCATACACCATTTCTGCGACGGAACAATTTAGAGGTTCTTTAACAGACGCTCGAACCCCCAATAGGATAGAGGGCAAGATCAAGGTCCAACTTTCAATCGCATGAGCCCGAATAGCGGACTTTAATTGTCGATGAAGTCTCTCAACTGTACTGTTAGCCTGTGGATGGTATGGGGTTGTGTGAATCACTTTGACGCCAAGCAAACGAGCTAACTCACGAAATAGTCTGCTTTCAAATTGTTTACCTTGATCTGTAGTAAGCCTCTCGGGAACTCCAAAACGAGTTATCCAGTTAGCATAAAATTCAAATGCAACTGTCTCAGCTTTAATATCCTTCAGAGGAATAGCCTCAGGCCAACGTGAAAACCTGTCCACACATGTAAGAGCATAAACATAATCTCTAGAGGACGGAAGTGGTCCCACAAGATCAATATGCACATGATTGAATCGTTGACGTGGAATAGGATATTTTCCAAGAGGACTTACCGTATGGCGATGACCCTTACTTCGTTGACAAGGGATACAACAACGAGTCCATTCAGCAACTTCTTTTCGGTAGCCAGGCCAAAGGAAACGTTGTCCGACTAAAGTTACTGTAGCCTTTACTCCTGTGTGGGATAAATTGTGGAGAGTCTCAAAAACTTGTCTCCGAAACTGCTTGGGTACAAAAGGACGGCTTCTTCCAGTTGAAACATCACAATAAAGTTCAGTGTCCGCACCTGGAACTTTAACTATCTGAAATTCCAAAGAATTAGTACAAGATCTCAACAGTTTCAAATCGTCATCTAACAATTGAGCCTCCGCAAATTTTTTATAATCAATCGGCGAGGGAATTTCGATCTCTGAAATGCGAGACAAGCTATCGGCTACCGCATTAAGTGAACCCGAAATGTGCCGTATATCCGTCGAAAATTGACCAATCCAGTCAAGATCCGAAACGCAAATTAAATCATCACTATTTAAAGCAGAAACAACATAATGAAATTTAGTAGAATCGACCGAAATATTTCCCAAGGCAAATTGGGATTCAAGCTGAGCGAACCATAATTCAGGTTTATCACTCCAGAAAGCTGGCGTCTTAATCGCTACGGCTGAAACACTGACGGAAGAATCGTTAGTTTCGGTTTGTGTTAAATCATCAGCTTTCGACATCTCGAATGGATGGAAAAAATAACGACAGATAATAAAGCACTTACCGCTACTTTCTGTTTACGTTACAACTTGCTGTCGACATGTATTCCTTGTTCCGTGTAGAATCAGCACTTCAAAAAATAATCTTGAATCACTTAAATACATTCCATCATCACATTATTTATTGCTGTATCCAGGGTCACCAGTTGTAGGGGTGTAGATTATTTCCAAATACACAAACATTTCTACAAAAATAATTTATTTAACACAAAGATGATATTTACAACGATCTCCCCTCCAAACCTCTACACATGCCTTCTTATTAGCACAGTCCTGTTTCTTCACTTCAATTCAATTCTTCAAGGCGTTGATTGCAGCGCCACAGAGAACATTACATTACAAACCCCGTCTCTGGTTAAGCTGCGCGACACTCAATATATTGAAAACAGTTATATCGATTTATAATAAATATCTGGAAAACTGAACTTCACTCAGTATGGTTTTTTAGAACTTTTTAAATTCGTTAAATTATGCTTTATAGGACAACATATTTAGATAAGAATCATTTACTGATTACATATGAATATTTTTTCAACCGTACCTGAATACGAGCTGCTCCTTCAAATAAAAAAATCATAAAATGGACTTAGTTTAATGAGTTATTCGAAACAGTCTGCTAAATATCACAATATTCATTTTACAGTTTATCTACCATTACTTATATTTTTGAATTTGCGCTTAGTTTTGCAATTACGTTATGAATTTCGAAATAGTGCTATATGACATTATTAGCGTGACAGCAGATGGAAGTAGGCTCTAATAGTTAATTATAATAAAAATGTTTTTTGCTCGTTAAATACGTCGGTGCCAAACACCCTCCAGTTGATATGGTTTGGAAAATTTGGAGAAAGGGGGCTGGGTGTCTGCGTCATGTGATTCAAAATTATAGAATTACTAGGTCCATCCCCAAATAGCTTTAGCGCTGCTTTAGAACGAGGAGTTAATATAGCTAAGCTAAGCCATGCCAAGCCAGTTAATATTCGAACAAAACTACTCCAATTATCCCGTTCACACGATAATGTAAACAAAGATATATATATATATAAACAATTAAAACCCATTTCTTGGTCAACAAAAATTTAAACGAAACCAACTAGGTCGAAATTGATTCGGTTGTGTTCCTTTTTGCTTGGCTTATTTTGTTAATATATATATACATATATATGAACTTTTAATACATATATCTGAACTTTTAATCGAAGTGTGGTTTTGGGTTTTAGGGACCATGATTGGTAAAGAACTGAAGAAATGTTCCCGAAATTTTATTATGAGAACCATTGTAATAGGCACTCTTCCTATAGGAATCTATGGAATAGTCTTCGTATAAGAATGTAACTAATACTGCATCACTGATTCTGGGAATTTCTTCATTATTAATTCTTAAAACATTGAGTAGATTAGTTAAAGAAATATCGTATTCCTCGCTTATCGATACTAATTTTAATTACTGCAGAACTTAACTCATAACAATCATATTACAAGTTTAACTATTGCTTGAAGTATTGTATCAATTACACTTCGTAAGCGCCCATTACTTTAACGATCACGTATCAGTAATAAATACTAATAGCACTTCATTATGTATCGCATAATCATAAACTTCGGCATTCTTATAATAAATTAAAATGAGGCACAAAAACCTATATTTGTTTCGACTGATGCGATAGGTTATAAAATTCTATATGATGCAATAAAAAAAAAGTTACGAGTGTTTTCTATGAAAAGTAATTTTGTTCTCGAATCTTAATTAACGAGTTGCATTTTGGAACAGCCTTAAAGAACAATAGAAGGGATTCCAATCAGCAATTTTTTATGGTTATTTCACGAAAAAAAATAATAGCTTCGTTGTATAATAATAAAAATCATAGAATTACCGTTAATGTAGTTCCATTTCCGGTTATTTTCGAATATTTTATTGTTGTTGTTTGTGTATTGAAATTAATTAATGAAAATAAGGGCAACTTTGAGAATTAGATTGTTTTATGTGAACTTTTTGCTGCCTTTTAATGACAGGCTATGATGAAATTTCAACACTTCCATGGAATGAGGAAAACATATAGCTATCATTACAGGCCGTAAATTGAAAACAGAACTGATATTCATTATAGAACAAAACGCCGTGAGAGATTTGTTCGACATAAGAACTTGCTACTATTTAATTGTTAAATGGAATTTTTGATTCAATTTTGATGGTGACAAAAAAAAGTTGAGGTTTTATAATTATATTTCAATTTACTTGATGGATATTTCGATAATCTGGAGCAAATGTTTACCTTTTAGCTCATATCTGTAGACATAATTATAATTCAAATATTCATTAAATTCTATTTTAGCACTTTTTTTCACCTCAATTCCCCTAGGTTTGTAGAAATGAAAAATTTATATTTTCTTATTATTTCTTAATTGTTTCTCAATTCCTAATTTCCAACATCCTATTTAGTTGCATATTTTCAATGTCAGTGCCGGTTAAAAAAGCTTGGTTATGAAATAACCACTTAATTTAATTCAATTTTGGTTTTATACGAAAAGCGGCATCTAGTAAAGAATTTATTAAAAAAAATTAATATTAAAGTCTGTAATAATAATTTTAAAGAATTTTAAAAGTTAATAAAGGGAAAAAAAGAAAATAAAGAAATTATTATTTGAAAACACGCTTTTATTATTGCATTTGAAAAAGCAAAATAAAATTTTTAACAAGAAAAATAAGAATCAGAAAGAAATCCCAAAACTATGAAATTCTTGAAAAGCTTTATCGTGATTGTTTTCTCACCATCCAGGTGTGTACAGAAATGAGGTTTTAGCTACCTCCAACCAATGGCGGGAAGTACCTCCTGTGGGAAGGGTTATACTGTGGCCAATGATGACCTTTAGGGCTCAAACTTGGTTCCCGCCAAAGCTTCTTCTTGCACATAACCGACCACCCTGCCACCACTGAAATCAGCAGTATCGACAGGATTTGTTGTGGTCGCACTGCTATATAAGTATTGTCCAGCCTTACATTGACCAAACAGTCAAACTAACATTCCTTTCAGGGTAGTAAATTGCTGCCTTTCTCCCTGCACTCTCTCAAACAGTTGGAATGAAACTATCAATCTTTAACATCATATCCTTCAAGGGTTTGAGTTTACCTGGTACCATCAGTACTGTACTTAAATCATTATTGACAATTTTCAGGTCCTTCCTTAACTCTGCGATCTCCATTACATTCCATTAAATAGTTGTAAACCGTACCAATTTCCCCAAAAATGCATTTATTTTCCGCGGTTCTTCCAGATCTTTGGAAATATGCAGGAAATCTCCCATGTCCAGATATAATTTGGATTATAAGTGGATGGTATCTTCTTATTTTAATTCCCGGATTAGGAATAAATTCGTAAGTTACTCTTCCCTTTTTGGAGTTTCAAGCCAATACTGTCGGTCAGTCAGGTAATTTAGATTCATTTATGTGCCTCATTGTTGGATCAGAGTGATCATGTTATGGTTGATATATTTCTAATTGCCTTCAACGTTTAACTATTCATTCATTATATTGATAGTAACCAGGAATTAATCATTAAAAATCAATTTTTGTGAGCTTAATCTTATCATACTAAATGAAAAAGTAAAGTTTTAAAAGATATTTAAAATATATACATAGAACTATGCGCGTAAAATTATGAAATTACCGAAAACAGTTTTGGAAATTTTTTCAGGGAAATGTGATAATGTTTGTATTTTGGTAGTGAAAAACGTATAACCGTTTATAACTTATCCAAGTACCCTGAAATTTCAACCTTATCTCTACTACTAATAAAGATGAAAATGTGCTTATCTTTCCAGGAGAGACCATTAGATCTAGAACACCAAATTTGACACTGTTATATTTTAGAAAATGATGATATAATTTCGGAATGATATTTTATAATTTTATTTAATCAAAACTCAAACCAGATTTTGATTATCTCTAAAGATAACTCATAAAAATATTATTGCATAAAAATGGTTTTAAAAAATGAAATCAGAATTCTTTGAAACTTTTTTAAGAAATTTGTATTTAATATTTTAATAGCCCTGTGATGGCATGAGATGGATTTCATGTTCACGCTGAACTGAATATATGTAAGTCTATTAAAATGGCTAGACATCAAAACTCGTGACAATTTGTTGCTTAAAACCTATTTATTGACAGTATCATGAGCATGGAGTCATGTTTAAGAGATTAAATTGATTTTTATGTTTAAGGGACATTTAATTTTCTAGAAAAAATAATTGATCTCTAGAGGCGAGTACTAATCTATATCTATAGCTATACTGATGGTGAAGCTCAATATATATGTGTGTGTTGGCGCTCAACAGGCCAGACAGTTTTACCTACATCTACCAAATTTGTTACTGTAACCTTGGAGGGAATGTGCAACTCGGGTTCCTTTTTTAAATTTTTAATTATAATTTTAATTATTAATTACAAACTAACTTTTCCGCCAAAAACTCTTTTCATTTCTCCGACACCAAATAAGTAAGGCTTCTGTTTTTTCCCCACGCTAATGAGATTAGGCTTAACATGTTTTCAACAGATTATTTCAAACGATTCTATTTATTTTTTAATGTTTGGTGCATTTAAAATAAAAAGTTGGTAATTAATCGGTCTTTCAAATTCAATATGAAATTCTTTTAATTTAAAATAAAGCAGAATAAATTAAATTAAAAATTTCTAATCTGCATAGCATTACTTCAAATGACATAGAAAATTCAAGTAGTTGTGTTACCGTAATTGGCGTTGAAAATTCCAGCATGCGCAGTGTATTCTGATTGTTGACAACTGTGGTTTGCTGTTTTGTTTTATTTCAGGTTCATACTGCAAATAAATTATTCTTAAGTTAGCTGTGTACTTTTGTAACTAAACTGTATTTACATTAGTTATATATATATATTATATACTTATAGGTTTAAGTACATCGATTTTTAAGTTTTTTTCTCTCACCTAACGAAACCAGACTTGCAATGTTTTCAAACGATTCTGTTTATTTTCTTTGAGGAATTTAAAATTAATCATTGTTCATTAATCGACTTGTTCATGATGAATCTAAGAAAATTTTGTTGAAAAATTCTTGAGATATTAAGAAAGATTTTCTTTTAATGCCCAAAAGGTTAAAATGACTCATTGACTCTGTTTTATGTATAAAAATTTAAAGAAAAGCTTTTTTTCAGTAAAAACTGTTCTTATATTAATTGGAGTTTAATCATTTCCACTTAAAAACATAAATTCTACTGGGCTAACAGAAAATTAGAGAGATGTATATTACATAATGTCAGAAGACGTTTATAAGATTGTGAGCAAATTATATAACTATCAACGTTTGAAGCTTTCAAATATTTTGATGAAGAAGCTATTAAAATAAGAGTAACATAAAATATTTAATTATTAAAATTTTAATGAACATTAAGATTGGTGAGCTGGCTGTTCGCCAAGTAAAAGAAATAAAACGGCTGTTCGCTAGTTAGTATTAAAGATGAATGTGTCTGTGCTTATGTTAACACTCTATAAAAAATTTTTGAACATAAAACTAACAAATTTAGAACAAATATACATTGGAAATTAAAAACTACGAATAACTACAAAAAACTAATGAATGTGCAGAAAAAAAGCAATATTTTTGAAATTTTAATAAAGATTTAAACAAGATTATAGCATATTTTTAAGGATAACTCTCATAAACGTTATTGCACAAAACTGATTTTTGATATATTTAAAATTTTTAAAAAGTATCTTTTTAACGACATCCATTACCTTATGCTGCAAAACTTTCCTTAATTTCGAAAACTTTTTTCCTAATTTTCAACAATAGATTTTGTTGTTTAACAGAAATTCAAATTGTTTTCATTGTTCTGACAAACGTAAAAATGTGCGATTTCTTCCATTGTTGGAAGCGAAGGAAGAAATATTCTTTGTTGGCTGATATCTGGAAAGGAAAAGGTAACTGTGCAATTTATATCAGAAATAAAAAAAGTGAAGTTAAAAAATAAATTATCCTGACAGATACAATTTTAATAATGCTTTCATATCGTGGGCATTGACTTTACGAGGATCGCTCGAACAATACTAAAATAAAAGAAATACAAAAATATTAAAATATTACGGTTTTAATATTTATCTCAATATGACCAGATGAGATTCAGACCAGATTCATCAAGACTACACCTTAAGTTTCCATTTCCCTCTCTCTCTCTCTCTCTCTGTACATTAGCAATAAAGGTCAAGTAAAAGGTGCAATGATTTTTTAAAATAAAATTTAATCTTGTTCGATTGCTAAATACTTTTTAATTTCATTTCCGTAATTAGTTTCGTATCCTTAAGTATTTTAATTTAGGTTTGTTTCATAAATAGATTTTATTTTCATTATGCTTTTATTAGTATTATCATTATTACTTTTTGATGTTTAATTCCGAAATAAGTTTTAATTTCGACACTTGTTTAGTTTCCAAAATAATTTTTGATTTCGATTGCCAAAATCATTTAATTTCTGATGATTTCTGAAAATTGGTTTTAATTATTATGCTGGGAATAAGTTCGTAGCGTTTTTATATTCTCTTTGTTTTACAACGAATTTTTTTGTTGTTGCTGTTTGACAAAGTGTATGATATTTATTCAATAGAGCTCTTTCTGCTCTACAAAACGGTGCTAATTGTCTTTTTGAGTAAATTAATTTTTAATTAGTTTTAAGGCTTAGAAATGGAATATCCAGGAAGTAAAAATCAACATTTTGGTCACCTGCTCTTCTTCGCTTTTCATCGAGGCCAAAAAGCTGCTGAAGCAGCACTTGTCATTTGCAACATATACGTTGAAGGTGTCATAGGCGAGTCTACAGCACGTAAATGCTTTTCAAAGTTCAAAAACGTCGATAACTCTCTCCTAGGACTGGGAGGGCCTGGTGTACTGGTAAAGGCTCGAAAGGAATGTTACGGTCACCAAGGAGCTCTACGTAGCCCAGCTACACTGCGTGAAAGAGGCTATGTGACTGAAAAGACCCCATTGAAAGGCCAAAACATACCCCTTCACGACAATGCACAAACCCCATGTTGCACAAGCCGTTAAAGCCACATTCCAAGAGTACGATTGAGAGATCCTTCAGCATCCACCATATTCTCCAGACCTTTCACTGCCAGATTACCATCTATTCCGCTCTTTGTTGAACCATATTAATGGTGTTACCTTCGATGATTAAGAGGACCTTAAAAACTGCCTTAACTTTTTCGATACCAGAACCAGAGGAGTTTTGGCGGAACGGCATCGACAACTTGTCGGGAGGTGAGAGGAGGT
>JAPMOQ010001328.1:850831-863700 GCA_026543055.1 Argiope trifasciata | reverse complement strand
ACATTTTTTGATTAAGATTCGATACTCTCTAAATGAAATTTAAAAAATTAGCTTATCATCATAATTACATTCACCGATTAAGATTCAATGTTCTCTAATCATCATAAAAACATTTTCCGATTAATATTCAATGTTCTATTTTCAAAATAAAATATTTTCCGGTTAAGATTCAAATTTCACTTATCATCATAAAAACATTTTCCGACTAAGATTCAATGTTCACTTGGCACCAAAAAAACATTTTTTGATTAAAATTCGATACTCTCTAAATGAGATTAAAAAAATTAGCTTATCATCATAATTACATTTTCCGATTAAGATTCAATGCGCAACTGTCAATATAAAATATTTTCCAGTTAAGATTCAAAGTTCACTTATCATCATAGAAACATTTTCCGACTAAGATTCAATGTTCACTTGCCACCAAAAAACATTTTTTGATTAAGATTCAATACTCTCTAAATGAAATTTTTAAAAATTAGCTTATCATCATAATTACATTCATCGATTAAGATTCAATGTTCTCTAATCACCATAAAAACATTTTCCGATTAAGATTCAATGTCCTATTGTCAATATAAAATATTTTCCGGTTAAGATTCAATGTTCACTTATCATCATAGAAACATTTTCCGACTAAGATTCAATATTCACTTGCCACCATAAAAACATTTTCCGATTAAGATTCAATGCTCTCTAAATGAAACACATATAATAAAAGAATAAAATATTTTAGTTTTATTACTTTCTCATATATACACTGATGAAAAAAAATCCCAACACCAAGAAAAAATTTTTTCTACAGTAATGAAATTTTAGGAATACATTTGTCTAGGTAACATATTTAATTGATTAAAGTTTCAAGATCACAGGTGGAGCCATTGGCGAGAAGAGCCCTTTCAAATGTGAATTGTTGGTACATTAGTAACCGGTGTAACAGCCAGAATTTTGAATGCAAGCATGCAAACGTGCATGCATTGTGTCGTACAGGTGTCGGATATCAGTTTCTGGGATGGAGTTCCATGCCTATTGAACCTGGGCGGTCAATGCAGGGACGGTTAATGCTGGTTGTGGATGACGCTGGAGTTGTCGTCCAATGATGTCCCATACGTGCTCGATTGGAGAAAGATCTGGTGATATAGCAGGCCAAGGCAACATGTCGACACTCTGTAGAGCATGTTGTTTTGCAACAGCGGTATGAGGGCGAGCGTTATCCTGTTGGAAAACACTCCCTTGAATGCTGTTCATGAATGGCAGAACAACAGGTTGTATTACTAGACTGACGTACAAATTCGCAGTCAAGGTGCGTGGGATAACCACGAGAGTGCTTCTGCTGTCATACGAAATTTTTCCCTAGACCGTAACTCCAGGAATGTGTCTAGGCCACAGACAGGTCACTAGCAGGCTTTCACCTGGCCTCCTTCTAACCAACAAACGGCTATCACTGTGACCAAGACAGAACCGGCTTTCATCAGAAAACACAACAGATCTCCACTCCGTCTTCCAATGAGCTCTAGCTTGACACCACTCACGTCGCAAATGGCAGTGGTTTGGAGTCGGTGGAATGCACTGTACAGGGCGTGTGGCTCGGAGCTGTCCTTGAAGTAACCGATTTGTAACAGTTTGTTGTGCCACTGTGGTGCCAACTGCAGCTCGAATTTCAGCTGTAGACGCAGTACGATTAGCCACAGCCATACGCCGAATACGACGGTCTTCCCTCTCAGTAGTACCACGTGGCTGCCCGGAACCTGGTCTTCTTGAGGCTTCCCTTGACCACTGCCGCCAATACTCATGCACAGTGGATACATTCCTGCCAAGTCTTTCAGCAATATCGCAGAAAGAAAACCCACCTTCTCGTAGCCCTACAACACGACCTCGTTCAAACTCAGTGAGCTGTTGATAATGGCTTCTTCGTCTTCTCAGAGGCATCTTTGACTAACATTAACCCATTACGTCAAATCTCAACTGTAAATAACGATCACGAACCTTACAGCGCCTATTTAAAGCAAACCTCATTTGCATGTTCATAGTGTCGCTACTAGCGCCACACTTACGCGCGTAGCTCGAAATTTGAATCGACGTCATCTTTCAGATGTATAAACACGCCTACCAAATTTCGTTTATCTAGCACAGCTCCTTCCTTGTGTTGGGAATTTTTTTTCCATCAGTGTACTATATATAGAAAGTATAATAAACATCAACAAAAATTCTAACATCTGATTTTCATGATCTCTATATTTTAGACTACTTTAAATTTAAAAAAAAAAAACTCTCACTTTTGGAAAATGTCCGTATGTTTACGACAAAAAAATAATTCAAAAATACTCTGAGTTATACGGATGAAATTTGGTAAACGATTTTTATTCCAAATTTGCAGATTTCTATTAAAATTTGAGTAAAATCTGTAAAGATAAAGTACCTCTGTTTGGCTGTTCGATTATAAGTTAACATCATGACTCCAAAGCAAATGAAACTATATAGGTAAGATTCGATACACAGATTTAATATTTATAGAGTAGACACCTGTCAAACATTGAAAGAAAATCAACAAGTTGGTAAGTTGTTGATCTGAACTTTTAGAAATAAGTAAAAGTGATATTTCAAAAACTCAATGATTAAAGTACATCAAATTTGATAAGAGAATTTGTGACTATCAGTGCAATTTTCTATCAAATCTGTATTTCAATCGATTGAGTAAAACATGCCTAAAGCCCAAATTCGATTTTAGAATACTATTAACTGCATAGACTAATCGCCAAATAAGTCGCCAAGGCTGACGCTATAGACTCAGTAAAAGTTCTGATTTCAAGCAAAAAGTTAATATTTCGTGACCATTGTACGCCAGTGGCATGCAAGGCGTTTTTAGTTTATAAGAGTATTTGAGAAAATTTTGGAGAGAACACTCCGGTTGATATTATTCAGTTATTTTGCTTATATTTATATTATTTTGGTTATTTTTATAAAATGCTAATTTATATATACTGGAACAGAAAAAAAAATTCAGAAAAAATTTTCATGATTATTAAAATAATATGACAAGATTTCTTTTTAATTTTTAGATATAAAAAAACGCCAACTGTTTATTAAAAATTGTTTTTGTCCATTGAGGAAAAAAAGAAAAACAATTAATTTTTAAGTTTTTTTTTTAATTTTGAGATGGATCATTTCCATAGTCTCATGTATATATTTGCCAAATTTGGTAACTATAGGTCAAAGAATCTGGCTTGTACTGCACCAACACCCACGCATGCATTCATCTTAATTATCAGTAGAGATGTAAACTATGCGGATATTAAATTAATTCCTTCTACCTTAATTTTTAGAAATGGAAGAAAATCATGCAACATATGATAAAACAATAAAGCAAATTTTGACTTTAATTGGAAGGGCGAAAATTAAAGGAAACTGAAACTTAGTTAAAAACTGAACAAAAAAAGTTGTTAAAATTTAGAAAAAAATGCATTAAAAAGAGAAATTTTTTAAAAGAATATAAAATTTAGCTCTGTATAATAGTGTTTTCGCAATTCATTGTGTGAAAATATCAAAAATGAGCTCAAAACTGCATTAATTTAAATTTTATTTGAAATTTTAAGTAGGATTCTCTCCTATATGCACATTTCCCCATTCCAAAATAATTTATTCCAAATTTAGAACTCTAGATCAAACAGTCTGGCCTGTAGAGATCCAAACACCTACACATTCCTCTTTATTAATAGTAGAGATCACTATCGATTTCAAAGAATTCCAATATTTCCCTCAAAAAAAAAATTATTTCAAAATCTCTTCTTCCCTATTCACACTAACTATACCACTGAACAAAAATAAATCTTATTCCATGCATGGAAATCTATATATCAATTGATATTCTGAAAAATAGCACGGCTCCTGTCGAAATCTTTTCATCCAGCGCAGCTGAAAGAGAATGGAAATCCATAGACACGAGCACCGCGATTTGATCAAAATGCGTTTCCCATATAGAATGTGTCGCTCCATATCGAAGCAGCAGGCCGAAAATATAAAACGCGCATATTTTTTTGTTATTGCCTGCAATTCTTTACTCCAAAAATGTCCCCCAATCTTCGGTTGATATTATACTATGCGTTTATTGTTGGAATTGTACTTCAATTCCCTTTTTATTTCAAGGTTCGGGTACAAGAAAATGCACTATAATCATTCAAAGATTTGATCTTGGTATGTAGATGTACTATAATCATTGAAAGATTTGATATCGGTACGTCGATGCACTATAATGCTTGAAAGATTTTGCCGCATTGGAACGAAACATTGCTGGGTGTGCATAGCTGAATGGTTATGACGCTGGACTCGTCATCAGGAGATCATGTGTTCGAATCCTAGTAGACTTAATATTTGTTTTTACTTTATTTCGTGTTCCAGAAGATTCTGGACCTTTCTTTAATTTACCAGGTAAGTGCTCTGGACTTATTGTACTGTCTCCAGAAAGGTACTCTGGAACTCTCCCTACTTGTATGAAAGGTGAAGATCTCTCAGTGACAGTTTCTTAGTTCAGAGTTGAACTAATAAATTGATTTAACTCTACTTCCTGAGTCTTCCTGAGTTCTATCTACTTGACAATTTGTTCTCTGTACGTAGATGCACTATAATCCTTTAAAGATTTGATCTTGGTACATAGATGCACTACAATCATTGAAAGATTTGTTCTCGGTACGTAGACACACTATAATCGTCGGAAAATTTGATCTTGGTACGTAAACGCACAATAATCGTTGAGATATTTGCTCTTGGTACGTAGATGCACTATAATTATTGAAAGATTTGGTATATAGATGCACTGTAATCATTGATATATTTGATCTTCGTACGTAGATGCACTATAATGCTTGAAAGATTTTGCCGCATTGGAACGAAACATTGCCGAGTCTGGATAGCTGAATGGTTATGACGCTGGACTCGTCATCAGGAGATCATGTGTTCGAATCCCAGTAGACTTGATGTTTGTTTAAGTACTTTTCCTTTATTTCGTGTTCAAGAGGATTCTGGACCTTTTCTTTAATTTACCAGATAAGTACTCTGGATTTTTCTTAATGTTTCCAGACAGAAATTCTGGAACTTTCCTTACTTGTATACAAAACCGAAGATCTCTCAGTCACAGTGTTCTTAGTTCAGAGTTGAGCTAATAAGTTGATTTAACTCTACTTCCTGTGTCTTCTTGAGTTCCATCTACGTGACAATTTGTTCTCGGTACGTAGATGCATTATAATCATTGAAAGATTTGATTTTAGTACTTAGATGCACTATAATCCTTTAAAGATTTGATCTTAGTGCGTAGATGCACAATAATCCTTTAAAGATTTGATCTTGGTACGTAGATGCATTCTAATCGTTGGAAAATTTGATCTTAGTACGTAGACGCATTATAATCGTTGGAAAATTTGATCTTGGTACGTATATGCACAAAAATCATTAAAAGATTTGATTTTGGTATGTAGATTAATCGTAATCTTGCAGAATTTTGACCTTTTAGCAAACCAGTTTTTGAGCCGCTGTCCTGGCTTAAGGTTAGCGTGTCTACCCCATCCCAGGTTCGAGGCCCGGTTCTGGCATGTTTGTTCTTCTTTGTTCTATATGTGAGTAGTTTGAATGTGCCTCCCTGTAAAAAGGGATTGTTCAAGCGAATGTGAAGCCTGAATTAGTTAAGTCGTACTCTTGGCCCCAGCGGGCGCTACTGAAAAAACAAGGGACGCTAATTTAGGTTTCCATCGCTGACAGCTTTCTGCCAGCGGGCTTGTAAAGTGCCACGGGTAAAAACAGCAACCAGTTTTTCATTTCTTGCACACGTAATAAAGAGAAAGTATACCAATCATTAAAAAAATTCGAAATCTCTGTTTTGACGAAACTCCACTTTTAAAAACCTAACTGAATACTTTTTTTGGAAAGTGTCCGTCGTATAGGGAAATTATTGCAATCGTCAAATAATTTGAACTCCAGATTTTGCCATATCTTCCCGAGCTCGAAGAACACATTATTGGAACATTATTATTCCTATGTCCGTGGCGAGACCCAATCCTTCACAGCATCCTTGAGTTGACTGTCCAAGGTCATCTACTTTTGAATTCCTCGAGCACAGAAGAACCATAAACTCCGATGTGTAATGCGATTCATTCCAAAGACTACATAGGTCAATCAAGAACAAATGACCGGGTTTAGTTTAGTTTAGTTTAGTTATATTAACGTCCCGTTGTAAAGCAACAATAGGACTGTTTTGGGACGGACCTCGTAATTTTGAACCACGATCAGAAGACCTTTGAACCGGCACCCGCCTCTTCACGTCGCACCACATCAGCGGAAGGACGTTTGGCCTTACAGATTTAAAGGGAAACAGACCCCCCCCCCCTCCTTACTCGTAGGTTCTTCGGTGGAATCGAGTCTCGAACCTGAAATCCTCCGGTTCTGAAGCCGATAACTTACTATCAGGCCATCGCAGCCCTAACAAATGACCGGGAATACGCACGGAGGGTGGGGTTTTGCTTCATGATAATGAGCATCCACACGTCCTCAATGTCACGCTCGCGGAACTTGCCAAGTGCAAGTGTTAGCAGGATATGTCACCCTGAGATTTTTATAAGTTTTGTTCCTTGAAAAAACATCTGAAAGGGAAGCACTTCAACATGGACGACGAACTCAAGGACGCTGTGAAGGAATGGGTCTCATCACGAAGGATTCCTTATTTCCAAGACTTATGAAATAAGGAAACTTTCGACCCGTAAATTAGTGGGATCATTGAGATGAAGACTATGGTGTATACTTTGATTAATGTCTTCCTTTATACCAGCATTGCTGTTTCGTACCTTTTTATTTGAACACCTTTTGTATATTGGAGTTGACCAAATATCAGATGCAAAATTATTTGATGAATACAATACTTTTTGTCTGTTTCTACACAAAAACATAAAATGCATTTTATGATTTTAATTGATGCGGCATACATCTTTGTAGGTATTTGATTTAAAACAATAAGGCTTAAAAAATTATTTAAAAAAAACTCTAATGATTCAATCTTTCTTAGGACCAAAAATTACCATTTAAAGTACCCAATACCAGTCCATATTATTTATTTAAACCCGGCGCTTTTGTACCTCATTATTCGATTTCTTTATAGCTTTTCTCACTGTACATCAAATAAATAAATAAATAAAACTCAATGAATCGCCAGCGCTTCGTGCTTAGCACAGTTTAAAACATAATGATACATTTGTTGAATATAATAATTAATACTTAGATATAATTAATTATATTAATACTTAATAATCAGTCTGCTCAATTTGTGCGGCATACATCTATCTATTTCTTCTTGCATACATCTGACCACCGAGCCACCACTGAACTTAGCAGTATCGTCAGGATTTCTGTGGTCGATTGCTGAATAAGCATTGTCCAGCCTTACATTGATCGAACAGTCAAACTAACATTCCTTTCGGGGTAGTAAATGGCTGTCTTTCTCCCCATTTACACTCTCTCAAACAGTTGGAACGAAATTGTCAATCTTTAAGATCATTTCCTTCAGGGTTTTGAGATGACCTGGTACCATCAGTTCTGTACTTCAGGTTTTTCCTTAACTCTTAGACCTCTATACATTCCATTAAATAGTGGTAAACCGTTCCAATGTGTCCACAAATGCATTTATTTTCCAAATCCAGGAAAATTCCAGGAAATTAAATTACAGGAAATCTTCCATGTCCATATATTATTTGGATTATAAGTGGATGGTATCTTCTTCTTTTAATTTCGGGATTAGGAATAAAATCAAAAGTGACTCTTCCTTTTTTGGACATGTACCATCTGTCAAACCATCGTAGTTTCATTTCTTCTCTCAATTCCCTTTTTTAAATACCTACATCTATCTACTAATTTTATTTAAAATATTTAGGCTTAAACAATTATTCAAAAAACAATATTATGATTCAATCTTTCCTATGACCAAAAATGACCATTTAAAGTATCCAATAGCAATCCATATTATTTATTTAAACCCTGCGCTTTTGTACCTCATAATCCGATTCCTTTATAGCCCTTCTCACTGTACTTCAAATAAATAAATAAATAAAACTCAACTGAATCGCCAACGCTCCGTGCTTAGTCCAGTTTAATACATAATAAACTTTATGCTCCCATAAAATTCAATATTAGAACACATCTTTACTGTAAAAGCACCACATTATCGCACGCTGTCACGCAATATTAAAAACAATATTATCCCTATCCCCCACGCGAAACCCAGGTGGTGTGAAATCCAACACCCCCATAAAATTCCCTTCTAAGCAGCCTAGCCTGGATTACTTATATATATAAAAAAAAGTAAGCGAAATTGAATAGGAAACATAATTGGAATCCCTCGGGTCTTATAATGTAGAAGAACGAGAAGAGTTATTACTTACCCCCTTGATTTCCTCCCCCCCCAGCTAATTATGGGCAGACGTTCTCCATTTGCCGGGGCCCCCCGCCCCCCCTGGGACCCGAAGGGTGCGGCCCCAGTCCTCAAAGGCGCTATAAAATTGACAGTCGGTTATTTGGTGCAGTAGAGTGTATTAGTATTACGGCTTGTGATCTAAATGGTGAGGGATATTATATAGATTCCTTGTCATATTTATTTATGTACATCGTGGAAGATATATCACAGCGTCCAAATCTAATGGGTAATAGATTGTTCGGATGGGGGCTAATAGATCAAATGCCATTCTTTCTGTTTCTTCCGCTAACTCCCCCCTTTGCGAAGGAGATATGTTTTGTCTTTTGTTAATTTTTTTTTCTGGATAAGGATTTGGCTTGAATTTGTCTTAGGTGCTTTGGAAGTAAGAGTTTAAACAGGGTTTATACAGATATTGAAGAAGATTTGAATGTTTAGGAAATCTAAAGTGGATTTATAATTCTTCGTACTAATTATCAATAAAGAGGCTGTACTTATGGGGATTTTAGGAGTTCATTGTTAGATGCAAAATAGAAATCTAGTTGTTTATTTTTGTTCGTTACCAAGGCTAAAAACCAAAATAAAAGAGTAATCATAAACTTTATGTGCAAAGCATAAACAATTATAAGTATACAGTATCCTCAAAAATGCCAAAAATTACTCCCATTTTCTTTTCTTTTTTTTTTGCATTTCTTCTTTCTTTTAGTTCTTTTATTTATTTATTTTTTCAGAATAAGGGTTTGGCTTGAATTTATATTAGATGCTTTGGAACTAAGGGCTTATACAGATTTCGAAGAAGATTTGAATATTTAGGAAATCTAAAGAGAATTTATAATACTTAGTACTAATTTTCGATAAAGAAGTTGTTTTTTGGGGAATTTTAAGAGTTCATTGTTAGATGCAAAATAGAAATCGAATTGCTTTTTTTTGTTACAAGGCTAAATAACAGCATCCTCAAAATATGTATCCTCAACATATCCTCAAAAATGCCTTAAATTATTCCCATTTTCTTTTTCTTTTTTTTATATTTCTTCTTTCTTTTAGTTTATTTATTTTTTCAGGATAAAGGTTTGGCTTGAATTTGTCTTAGGTGCTTTGGAAGTAAGAGTTTAAACATATTTTGAAGAATATTTTAATGTTTAGGAAATATAAAGTTTATAATACTTCGTACTAATTATTGATAAAGAAGTTGTTTTTATGGGGATTTTAAGAGTTCATTGTCAGATGCAAAATGGAAATCGAGTTGTTTATTTTTATTTGTTACCAAAGCTATAAAAAAACATGAAAGATTAATCCTAGGCTTTATATGCAAAGCATAAAACATTATAAATATAGAGTATCCTCAAAAAGGTCTTAAATTACTCCCGTTTTCTTTTTTCTTACATTTCTTCTTTCTTTTAATTCATTTTTTTTTTCAGGATAAGGGTTTGGCTTGAATTTATATTAGGTGCTTTGGAACTAAGGGCTTATACAGATTTCGAAGAAGATTTGAATATTTAGGAAATCTAAAGAGAATTTATAATACTTAGTACTAATTTTCGATAAAGAAGTTGTTTTTATGGGAATTTTAAGAGTTCATTGTCAGAGGCAAAATGGAAATCGAGTTGTTTATTTTTGTTTGTTACCAAGAATAAAAACCAACTGGAAAAGTAATCCTAGGCTTTATAAGAAAAGCATAAAAGATAATAAATATACAGTATTCTCAAATACAGTATTCATACTGTATATTTATGATTTTTGTAACCAAGACTAAAATACAACATGAAGAAGTAATCCTCGGCTTTATATATAAAGCCTAAAATATTATAAATATACAGTATTCTAAAAAAAATGTCTTTTTTTCTTACTTTATGAGAAAAGCAATTAAGTAACATAATAATAAAGTTATTTAACAATGTTGCAAGATAGAACAACATTGTTGAACAATGCTTCAAGGAATGTCTGACGGCCATAACTTGAAAATACGAGAATTGGTCCCTTAGATCGTGTGATTTAACACCATTTGATTTCTTTTTATGGTGTTATTTGATGTCAAAAGTGTATGCCATCAAATCCATAAGCACGCGTGCATTGAAGGAAAAAATTCATGGAATTATGACGGAAAGTTCCCAAACTTTTCAATAAATTAAAATTTAAAAAAAATTGCTGTATATTCTCACCGTCCAGTACACATAATTTAACACCATTACACGTACTTGCAACTAAAGGCTATCTCAAAATCAATGCAAGGTTTCAATTTGCCACCATTCGCGCAGTAAAGCGTTGACAACACTATTAAAAAAAATCCGGCTGTTGCAAGTTTAGGGTAAGTAAAATTGGAGCGTTACACGACAGAACAACGTGTTTTCATTGTTGAACAATATGTCAATAATAATGATAATCTTTCAATCTCAGTTCGAAATTTGAGAATTATTAACCTAGATGTAACACCATTGGAATTCTTTTAATAAGCTTATTTGAGGTCAAAGATCAATGCCAACAAGCCCACAAGCATGTGTGCATTGAAGAAGGAAATTGAGCGCTGCATCTACGAAATTCAGTCACATTCATTTTTCATTTTGACCCTTCAAAATGGTCATTGAAAATTTCGATAAAGAAAAGGGCTTACATACCAACAAAGTCAGTGAGGCTATTTTCCCTATTTGATATTCCATTCATAGGTCTTTTTATTATTCAATAAAAATGTTACAATTTAAAGAAAAAATAAATAAAAGGAACCTAAAGAATTTTTTTTTATTTAAATCAAATCTTGCATTAACATTTGTTCTATCATCTAAGGCTCCATTGGTACTGACATTAAACTATTAGCAGTCAAATGGTGTTAACATGGTTGTAAACACTTTACTGCTCAAATGGTGTTAAATTTATATCTTGCATTAATATTGGAATTTCCAGCATTAGTAGAAAATGAATATTTAATATAGGATTATTGGAAAATGTAGCTGTTAGCAATGTTGTAGCGCAAAATTTCTAAGTCTTTAATCAAAATCACTATTCTATGGCACCTTTCATTTGATTTAACACCATTTTTCATCTTTTAATCAACCTAATTATTATGAATTGTACTTTTCTCTAATTAAACTCGTTGATCAACATTTGTTGTTTTATTTTAGCTGAAAATCAACCCATTGCAAAAGTAACTTGAAAAAAAGTTTCCCCAAATAACGATCGAGTAGCGATTGTTCAGTTCTTGATGAATAAAAAAAAAAGAATATTTCAGAAAGGTGCAACTTTTATTCATCTGATATTTCATCCTGTTGTTAATCATGTTTACATGTATTCATACAGCCAGAGTGATATTTTATCTGTGAACTAATTTTGTCCAAATATGAGAGAAATATATTTATTTGATGGAAAAGATCATACAACAGATTTATCTGCTAAATTTTAAAAAAGTTTAGTTATTGTATTCAATTTACTACCCTGAAAGGAATGTTAGTTTGATTGATCGGTCCAGGTAACGTTGGACAATACTTATTCAACAGTCGACCACAACAAATCCTGTCGATACTGCTACGTTCAGTGGCGGCGGGGTAATCGGCTGTATACAATAAACTTCTTATTGTATAAAAAACAAATTTATACATTTCGAAAACAAATTTATAACTCATTGTAAGCAAATTTATATAATTCGAAAACCAATTTATATTTCATTGTAAACAAATTTATATAATTCGAAAATAAATTTATATTTTATTGTAAAAAAAAAAATTTATATAATTCGAAAAATGTGATTCAAGGATTCAAAGAGTTTAAAATTCATGGAGAATTCATCAAAATTCTGATTTAGAATTCTTTGAAAATGACAATAATCTATTTCTTTTAATATATTTCTTGTACCAAAAAAAATCAAAAGTCGCAATTAAGAACTGAAACAGGCTGGTTTTGAGTTTCAGAGAATCTATTCCTGCTTTAAGCGAAAACCACAAACATCACATATTTGCTTATCCAGAAAGTAATATGAGAAGTAGGCCTATAAATATGTTTTACTACAAAACAAGCGAAAATTCCTTAATGGATAGAGATATAAAAATGTGGTTTCTATTTTTAATCTTTGTAATGGATGAAGCAAATTTGTCTTGTTCTCCCGCAAATTAAGCGAGGCAGTAGGTAACTGAAGAAGCCTTTCGGCAGTAAACATTCTAGAAAGAAATTTGGTTTCTGCTGTGTGGGACGTGAATGTGGAATAAGAAAGGAGCATTGTTCCAGAAAATGGATGAGTAGACAGCGGTAATCACTTCTGTAAGTCTATATTACAAGAGGAATGCGATTTAAACAGACATCTGATTTTTGTATTCTTTCAATCCTGAAATTAAAACAATGGCAATGTGGTCCATTAAAAGAATCATGGAGCACATTAATCATCTGGTCTAAAATGATATAGATATAAGATAATTCAAAATATAATATAGATATAAGATAATTC
>JAPMOQ010001328.1:821867-832853 GCA_026543055.1 Argiope trifasciata | reverse complement strand
AGATGTTAAAACAGCGTATTGCTGCATAAAACACAAAAATATGTAGATTTACAAAGAATCAAGAAGCTAATGAAACTCGATTACATAATATCATTACGTAATAATCGATTATTTTTCCAAAAATGAAATAAATCAAATAAAAATATTTTATGTATTTATTTCATTGTATGAAGATGAATCAATGGACTTGTTGCTAATCTTACGAAAAGCTTAATATCTATTGAGCACTCGCCTTTGTCTAGAAGAGCTATTAATTTCCTAGGAATATTGTTCTAAATTCTTAATAATTAAATTCTGTTAAATTCTTAATTTGTTAAATATCTTATACATGTCTTGATGTTCGTGATTCAATCATCAGAATCGCTTAAATCCTCATATAGTTAGAAAGCATTATTATTTTAATAGCCTTACACCTGATCTGTTTATTGGGTACATGAACCTACCAAATATTTCCAAATTTCACTGCAATATAGGGTTGTAGAAAACTTAAGTGTGAAGATAATCTGTTTGAAATTTTTTGTTATTAAGGCAATGTTTATTTGTTGATCGTCCCCCTAGGATAGAAATGAAGCTGAAACCAACTCCAAGAAATCGGGGAAGAAGGGGTGCAGTAGCTTCTGAAGGTAAAGACCCCTGAGCACCCGAGGGTGGTAGTCTGACTTCAGACTCATATGAAGATGACACTCACACACTCGCTTGCACAACCCCTTTTTACTGGAAGTCTTTTTCATACACCTCATTGAGAGATCACGGGTGGAAAAAATGCCGGGCTCGAAACTAGGACTTCCAGATTATGGGGAAGGTTATCTTTCCCTATGCTAGGATGCTGGAATTAAAGCAATGTTATTTTACTTTATGATTTCTTAATAAAATTGATATTAAATTAACAGAATCGGTATTTGGTACTTTTTTTTGTTGTTGCTTTTAACAATGCATGAAAATCTCTCTTACATTTTCTAAAAATAATGCAAATGATTCAAATTTTATTACAACAATGAAATCTAAATTTTTAAGAAAGTTTTTTAACAAGTATTTCGTAATTCAATATTTTAAACCGAACATCATAAAAATGACAATTATTTTTATTTTTGAAAATGGCGTTAAATATCATGGTACCATAGTATGCTTTGTCAGAATTACTAACCCCAGATGGCAATGCATTCCCTTTGTCTTGAAATTTAGGAAGATAATATTTCTTGTTTGCTCGGTGATCAAGAAAAAGTAGACGTTCACGTGAGTGTGAGCGATTGCGGAAAAGCCAAGTAAACTTATTTTAAATATTACAGAGAAATCCAGCAAGTTTCCAGTAAAATTTGAAGCTTATCAAGAAAATAATTGTCATTGTCTGTAAAAAATATTTGTACAGTGATATGGAATTTCTTTCGGAAATTGTATAAACATAAGGGGTGGCTCGATGCGAATAAATGGATAAAAAGTCAGGAAAACCGTTTCTTGAATTGTTTTGCGTAAAATCTTTTTTTTTTTTTTTTTTTTTTTTTGCAAATAGGAGCACAGGGTATGTGCTCACAAACAGCGCAAAATATATTTCATTAGGGATATTTATTTGACTTGCCTGAAAATAATTACAAAAAAACACACCTGGATTTCAACTAATTCATTTCCATTCTAATTAAAATTTTAATACAAATCGCTTCAAGTCTTAGATTTTCTTCCTTCAAAGTACTGTTACGGATTCTACCGCTGTCACTTGTAGTAGGTGTATGGTGCGAAAACACAATCAGCAAGCCTCAACAGAAAACAATAACGACATTTATTTACATACAAAGACAATAAATGTTTAAAGCCGAGACGAACAAACAGCTACACACTACAGCAAACAGTAGCCTACAAGTAGTAACAACGCCCACAGCACACAGACAGAACCCAGCAGAAGAGGGAATCCTCGGAGCTTAGCTCTACGGTCTCTCCGAACAGCTGAAAATTCTCACTGCCTCTCGCTTTAGCTACCGGCACTACCCCACGACTGGCTACTCTACTCCAGACACGACACGATGCTGCTACCATAGTAGACAACAGGACTCGACACACAGCAATTCAGCACTCCTTGAGCTCCATACAACGCGATGGTGGAACATACCAGACTAGGAAGAAGCGTTAGAGGTTTGCAACAGCATCTATCAGCGGATTCAATACTTATGTTGTTGTTTCTAATGGCATTTGCCATTGACAAGTCCGCCGACTAAAAAGAAATTGCGATTTAATCTGAATTTTTTGCGTCTCTTGATTTTTCAGCAGCGCCATCTAGGGCAAAGAGTACGAGTGTTCGCTCACACTTCACAACCCTTCTTATGGACGGATTTCTTTCATGCATTCATGCACTCATCCATATATCGTAATCATACATGAATAGCCCCTGAACCAGTACCTTCAGTGCTATTACTCTCGTCATGGAGGACTTTGTGAACACGAATGATACCTCTAGGGGTACTGAATCAGGGATGTGTCGGTCTCTGACTGGGATCTAAATTCTAACTTGCGGATGGATTAATGAGTTCGACCGCATTCTAAAAAGGGTTATGTGTTCTAGCAAAGTCGTCATTTCACCTTAACATTACTCGTTAACAACGAAATGCGCACACTTCTACCTTCATTCGAAAGAGCTACTTCTCACCGAGTGTCATTAGACAAAACAGAACAGAATAAGCACTTTTTTTATTTTACAAAATTGCACCACCTGGAAATTCACCTTCCAAAAGTGAACTATAGAGTTGTTAATCCAACCAAACGCTTAATTCTTCGTTTAGAACAATTGATTATTTACAACAAAGCCTTTAGATCAATTTGTACACTTCACTTAGAGCTCCTTTTTCCGCAAAAGCCCCCCTTTGCAATATCCAGTGGAACAACAGGCGATTTATAACCACATCTTGCGCATTAATACAAATTGGATTATCTTCCATTATGGCTCGGGTATTATATTAAATATCCTATTATGTGAAGGTAAATGCTGGCATAGGGTGGTAAAACAGGTCAGATTATTCGCACTAATGGATTGCAAACCCTATTAAAAGAGGGCATATTAAGGTAAAATAAATGGCCGATAATCTTGAAAGTAGCGGGCTCACTAAAAGCGAGCGATGGACTTGAGATTCGAAATTTCGCTTTAAATTAATTATGTGGTATAATAGAGGATTCAAAATTAAGTTTTTGGAAGTTTTCAGACTATAATTGAGTTCAGTTTGTGGATTATTTCTTAAATTCTGACATTTATTAAAAGCATTTGCTTTATTTATTTATAATGAAGAAAAAAGTGTTTGTGTGTTTATCCTTTTTTATTTTGTGATTTGTTTCATCGTATTGAGAGATTATTTTTGTCTTCAGAATTCTTGTTATCAATATGCTGGATGGTTATAATTAACCTTGAAATGGTCATAAAAAGAGAATTTCTGGACTAAATAAAATTAAACTTAGCAATAGTCTTTTACCTTCAGTATTCTTGTTGTCAATACGCAGGGTAGACATAATTAACCTAGAAATGGTTATAAAAAGACAATTTCTGGACCAAACGAAATCAAACTTGACTACAATCTTTTGTCTTCAGTATTCTTGTTATCAATATGAGCTGTGGTTATAATTAACCTTGAAATTTCTCTTTGAAATGGTTATAAAAAGAGAATTTTCTGGACCAAATGAAATCGAACTTGACAACAGTCTTTTGTCTTCAGTATTCTTGTTATCAATATGAGCTGTGGTTATAATTAACCTTGAAATTTCACCTTGAAATGGTTATTAAAAGAGAATTTTCTGGACCAAATGAAATCGAACTTGACAACAGTCTTTTGTCTTCAGTATTCTTGTTATCAATATGCAGAAAGATTATAATTAACCTTGAAATTTCACCTTGAAAGGGTCATAAAAATATAATTTCTGGACCAAATGAAATTAAACTTGCAATGGTGTTTTGTCTTCAGTATTCTTGTTATCAATATGAGCTGTGGTTATAATTAACCTTGAAATTTCACCTTGAAAGGGTCATAAAAAGATAATTTCTGGACCAAATGAAATTAAACTTGCAATGGTGTTTTATCTTCAGTATTCTTGTTATCAATATGAGCTGTGGTTATAATTAACCTTGAAATGGTTATTAAAAGAGAATTTTCTGGACCAAATGAAATCAAACTTGACAACAGTCTTTTGTCTTCAGTATTCTTGTTATCAATATGAGCTGTGGTTATAATTAACCTTGAAATTTCACCTTGAAATGGTTATTAAAAGAGAATTTTCTGGACCAAATGAAATCGAAGTTGACAACAGTCTTTTGGCTTCAGTATTCTTGTTATCAATATGCAGAAAGATTATAATTAACCTTGAAATTTCGCCTTGAAAGGGTCATAAAAAGATAATTTCTGGACCAAATGAAATTAAACTTGGTGTTTTGTCTCCAGTATTCTTGTTATCAATACGCAGGGGAGTTATAATTAACAAAGGTGGTACAAGTACAAATCTGTCGTGGTCACAAGGAACACCATGTCCAAACGATAAAATTGGGGGTACTGGAATCAAAGGTCATCGTTTTCTGATTCTAAATGTCTAAATTATGATCTGTGGATGCGTTAATGTGATTTATGGCACATTACTAGCCCGCTGACAGAAAGCTGCCCGTGATTTAAGCCGAAATGCGCGGCCCTTGTTTTTTCAGTAACGCCAGCTAGGATCACGAGTACGACTTAGATACTTCATGCTTCA
Source organism: Argiope trifasciata (assembly GCA_026543055.1). Classification (NCBI taxonomy): domain Eukaryota; kingdom Metazoa; phylum Arthropoda; class Arachnida; order Araneae; family Araneidae; genus Argiope; species Argiope trifasciata. The sequence goes on along the minus strand of JAPMOQ010001328.1, from coordinate 828,146 downwards.
CATTCGTCTATTTAAGGGGGAGGGCGCATTCACACTACTCACATTACTCACGCACAACACCGCTTCATGCCCCTACAACCATAGCCCTCTGGTTATCTAAATGGTGTCATGAACATGAAGTCGGAGAGACATGGCATGGATATCCTGTTCTATCCATTCCTGTGACTAGTGTTCGACGTCTGACATGTATTGATAGAAATATGGTTAAGGATTTTAACATTGGATGAAGCAAAGCCGAAGGAAATGAGCTTTTTGAAGTTCAGATTTGGACATGAATTTGGCACATTAAGCTAATTATCATGCAGGAACTGAAAACTTGGGCCGATTGACAGAAACAAACTTATGGTTTGTTAGTGATTACAAGATTTTGATAAATACTAATAAAAATATTTAAATAAACTGGAAAGGGGGGCAGAAAAAGAGAGAGAGAGAGAAAAGAGAGCAACACACACACACAAAAATACAAATAAATGCTATGTTCAAACGCAAAAATAATGGAAAATAAAAATGCATATGTAGAGTGCTACTCTTTGATATAATGTTTATGGAATCTAAATAGATCTTGGTTTTCTTCGAGAGGACGAATCATTGTCTGAATTTTCTTCCTGGATCCTTGGGAAGAGGCAGCGCTGAGGAACCAAATTCCTTCTAGTTCGGATGTAGGCATGGCCATGTGAAAGGAAGAAGTCAGCATTACTCACAGATAGAACACAGAATAACAACCATGCCCGAACCGGGATTAGAATCCCCGACACTCAAATCAAGGAGGAATATGCGCAAACCTTATGCCAGGACACCGGCGGATGCGTTAAGGAAATGCATGAAGGAAGTCCGCCCCATAAAAAGGGTTGTGACGCATGAGTAGGTAAGTCGTACTCTTCGTACTAGATAGTCTGAATCAAGAAATGCTCTGTATAAAATGTGTGACTTCGTTAGCGAGCTTGTAATTGACAAGTGCCATAAGGGAAAAAATAAGGAAAAAAGAGGTGGGAAATAGAAATAGTGAAATACATCTTGGAAAACAATCTAATTGGCATTTTAAGAATTATAATGGGTTACTTTTAATTTTTAGATTTCGTAGCATTTGCGTTGCGACTTATGGCACTTTAAAAATCCGCAGACAGTTATTTGCCAGCAATTTAAGCCGAGTGAGAGTCTCATTTTTTGGAGCGCCAACTAGGACCAAGTGCCTCATATGTCACATTTGCTTGCAAAATTCCTATTTACAGGGGGACACATTCACACATCTAACAGAAAGAACTCAAAATAACGACTATATTTGTTTTTCGTACCCCTAGATCACGGAGAAGAAGAGCTATCCCTATACCATGGCGGCGGCTCGGTAACATTTTCTGTAGATATAGTTCTCTAAAAAAATATTAAAATTTTTTTTAATTATCTAGAACAGAAAGAATTAAAACATCTATTTAAGATTGGATAGCAGATATGAATTCTATTATTTGATTAATTTTAAAAATAATTAATGAAATTGTTTATCATTTGATTTTAAAAATATATGATACAAAAAAAAGTTACATCATTTTTAATTAAAAAAGAAAACATTTTCCACCTTAACTGCTCGGCCATAATTAAATGTGGCGCAAAAAAATATTCTATAAGTTCCAAAATATAAAGTTCCACTAATTAATTCATACATTCGGTTCTTTTTTTTAATATATATATAGCAGGTGATATGACCATGGCTTGAAAAAGCACCACCACCAAATTAACATCATAAAATGCAAACTCATTTAATCATCCACCAATCACCAAAGTAGGCAATTTTTCTTCCCAATTCTCGTACGCTGCAAATTTTTGATAAAGCAGAAACCCAATTCCCGCAAGAAGCAAGTGTCACAACATAAAAGACGATCGTACGCAACAGCCAATGGACGGTCTCCATTAGGCCCGACACGCCCACTTGGCAGGGAAACGTTGGCGATGAGCGGTCATGCTTCGCCAAGCGTGAAACAACTCTTCGAAGAGTGTAACGAATTCCATTTCGGCGCGAATCATGTAAATGAATTACTTGGCAGCCGTGAAGGCCTCGATATAAATTCTTAAGGCGGAATTTAGTACGTGTGGGAATGGGAAGGGATGGCAGACGATTTAAGGGGTGCGCGGGAACTTCGCAGTTAAATTAAGGAACCGTGTCCAGAAATGGAGCATAATTCGAACCCTCATCGAGGAGCGTGATATCTCGCGTTCCATGTGCGTCATCCCCTTTTAGAAAAGTTTGAATTCGGAAATTATGCTTTCGAAGGGGAGAAACAGATGTTTCGGTACATAAATAGAAGTTTTTATTGGCTGAAGAAAATCTGAAAAAAATTGAAAAGAAAATAAATAAAAATGGTTCCTTGAATCGTCCCATAAGGCGAATAATTTTTGTCGCATTTATATATACACATATATTTAACTGAAAATTAAGGGGAAAAGAAACAACTACAGAGTAATTTTGATTGAATTTTAACTGGCTTGGAACATGTTAAAAATGTAAAAAATCTCGGATGAGTTTGTAAAAGAACCATTTAATTAAAGTTTTTATTTATTTATTTATTTATTTTTTGTTATATTAAAGTCCCTCTTTAAAACAACTCTAGGGCTATTTTGGTTCGAATCTCGTAATTTTGAACCATGCTCAAGGTGCATTATGATGTCATGGGACTGGACTTCATTAGGAAAGTTGATCTCTGTAATAAATGGAAAAAGTCTAAGGTTATTAAAATAATAAGGCTTAAATATCCGTCACAATTTGATACTTAAAAAAACACAATTTGTTGGAGAAAATTCGAACATTGATTTAACCACAAAAGATTGAAATGTTATCGAATATTAGTTCACTAATTTATCTGAACTAACTAACTAACCAAAGACAGCTATATGAATTAATTAATTATGAACAACATTTAACTATTTAATTAACAATTGAATCAATTCAATATCATTTTTAAAAACTAGCAATTAAATTAAATCTCATTTTAAAAAGCTAACAAACGTGGCCAAAAAAATAAATTCTAAAGTTTAGGAATAATTATAAATGCCGGAGTTCTGGACTACTCATAATGCATCCTGGGTTCAACTCCTGGTTCGGCCATGATTGTTCTTTAATCTGTGTTCTATCTGTGAGGGGTTCAAGATCCCCTCCCCCCCTATACAAAGGGAGGTTTTCAAACGAGTGTGTGAGTACCCAGCTTACCAATACTATTTGAACTCGAGCATCCCGTTTTTCCTGCGACTCCGACTGAGCGAAGAAGACCACAGCAATTTATTAACCGCTATGGCCCTTGCAATATCACCATGACCGGGGATAAGCCCCTGCCGAGACTAGGCGCCCCATTAATACAACTGATGATACGGCGAGTGTGTGAGTGCCATCGTCATTCGCAGAACCCTTTACCCTCAGAAGTTACTGCACAAACTCGCTTAAGGTATCCGACTATGTTAAAAACAATGGTTATCGACCACATTGACGATTTTTTGAAATTCTTATTATTCCTTGCAGTATAGACTTCTCATTCCAAAACAGTTACAGTTACGTTCAGGAAGGCCAGACCTATCATCCAGGGTCCCATATTTTTCAGATAAAATTTGCTTTAGCTTCAATTCTCTCAAAACTTAAATTTTCATGCAAATTTTCCGCCGCTAACATGGTATCTCCGAAACTATTACAAGTATTTATATAAAAATTTCAGAGTGTGTTTTAAATGATAGGGGCAATGAAAGGAACCAAAAGTTTTAATCTTGGTGAAATATTTTTCCACGTGTAGATACTTTTAGAAAAATTGTTGTGAATTTGAGAAAAAAATGAATATATACGCATATTTTTACCCACAACTCCTTTGCATCTCAAGCTTTTTCTTAGTTTTTTTTTTAGTTTTAGTTATATTAACGTCCCGTTGTAAGGCAACACTAGGGCTACTTTGGGACGAACATCGTCATTTTGAACCATGGTTAGATGACAAGGACGACACCTGAACAGGCACCCCCCTCTCCACACCACACCAGAGGGAGGACATTTGGCCTGACAGATTTAGCGTGCAAGAGAACCCCTCACACGACGGTTCTTCGGTGGAATCGAGTCCGGAACCTGAAATCCTCCGGTTCTGAAGTCGAGACCTTTCCACCAGGCCACCGCGGCCCTAAGATTTTTCTTAGATTTTGATTCATTTCATTCATAATCAGATTTTATAACTTGTGTTCAAAGAAAAATAGGATTGCTGTATTACAATTTTGAGTAGAGTGTTAATCGTTTTGGTTAATTAAAATATTCAACAAATTTTCCCATTTCTCAAAATATATTATTTTTTCAAATAATTTTGTTATATTAATAGTATTTTGCATTATAATTGACAATACATCTAAAAACCATAATTTTAAATGTTTTTAAAAAATCCAATTTTACAAAAATTTTCCTACGAACGTAGTCGGTTACCTTAAATCATTGACTTCGCTTATCTATGGCAAGGGCCATAAATAACAACATAATTCTAAATAAAGGATTGGATCTATATCTAAAAATAGAAATATAGATAATATCGGGCTTGCAGTTAATTCACAAGAGCATGTAACCGTAAATTAGAGATTTATAAAAATGCGAATTTATTGCATTAGGAATGCGACTTTGATTAAAATCTTAATAAGGTCAGAGAATTCATAAATTAAGACCCTCCGAGTGGAAAGGCCTTGAAAAATGGAGCAGGCCCCTAGCGAAATATCGAAAATTTTCTAAGAGCTGCCCATTTTGTCTCGAATAAACTTTCGAAGAAAATCGATGCTTCTAGAAAACAATAAATCGATTCAGACTCTAATGCGTCCGAAACTTCGTTTCTGGCGATTTCGATTCATTTTATTCCGTTAATCGATACATATTGTCATAATAGAAATTATGGACTGTGTGCCGCAAATTCTAGTAAATATTTAAATTCGAAATTGGTTTTAATATGTTTGAGGGTTTTCGATGCGAGTGAAAAGGCGTTGGGTGTTAACGATTCGCGCTTTATTTATTTTTTTTAAAAATGGGTTTAACAAAACTTTAAAAAGAGAACAAGTAATATGGAAAAAAATATCTTTTAATTCAATTCCTACTTAGGTCAGTAAAGAAACATTCTATTTTGGTTCACATGCATGTTTAATTAACACGGTGCTGTAATTCTTGTATATTTAATGTGTATGATTTTATAATTCCATTTCTAAAACGCGCAAGGCTGTAAATTTAGTATATTTACTGCACATCTATTATATTAACGTACGTGAAGTTATATTTATTTCAAATTTAAATTGCATAATGCTAAGTTTTTAATATATTTACTATGTATAGTCAAAATTGTGTTCTATTTAATGTGCGTGTCGTTATAATTATGTTACATTTACTGTGCATGCGGTTGAAATGGCATATTAGTGTGCAGGATGTTATAATTATATTGCATTTGATAAACGTTTGTTATATTTAATATACATGATTCTATAATTATTATGTATTTTCACAATGTAGTGCTAGTGTATTAATTCTAATGTGCATGATTTTATAATTCAAATATAATTAAAACAAATGTATCTGTAATTCTGGCGTACTTAACGTAAATTCCTTCTATATTAAACTATAATTCTGAAATATTCAGTAAGTATGATGACAAGTTTATTGTCAATTTTTTTTTCCTTTTTACTGTTCATTGTTCAATACTTCATTTTAATTCATTCTTTCATTTTGATATTATAGAAAATTTTATTGACTTTAAACATTTTTAATAAAGGCATATGTTAATTTTTTTTCAAGTTTACCACAAAATAAAATAAAATATTTCAACTAACTAATATGATTTACCCAAAAAAAATTCAATAATGGTTCATAAAAATAATGTCTTAAAATTTTTCTAACATTCATGTAAAGAATGATACAAGAAGATACTTCAAAAATTCTTCGCTATAGGTTTCCACCAGGGATGTACTAATTTTGTTATTAGTAGACAGCTACTGAGTTATAGTTAGTCTATTTGTGATATAATGTTAGTCCATTTGTGAAACTGTTTACTCGAAATATTCTCTGAAACTTAAAGCACGATTATGGTCAAAATCTATTTTACCTTTCTTTTCTCATACCACCGACAACCCCTTACTACACAAATGCATGTTATGTCTCAAGTTAGGTTAATACTGCAACTGTTGCTTCTGCGATAATGGAATGAAATCTACCTTGATTAAGTGCTCCATCTCAAATGTTGTATACTTGTGGTGCGTTCCATTCAGAACAACATTGTCCAAACGAAAAATTTGTTGGCAATA
>JAPMOQ010001328.1:786673-802239 GCA_026543055.1 Argiope trifasciata | reverse complement strand
TGTGATGCAAATCCATAGTATGCATTGAAAGACTGCATACCGAATTTCATTTGTCAAGGTTACATTGATATTTATCTTTTTTTTTTCATGCATGCGAAGAGGCAACTCGATAGAATTTCAATCCATTTAAGGTACAGTAAAAGCTCTTTATTCGCGGGGTGTATGTTCCATAAATATGTCGCGAATACAGAAACCGTGAATACGGAATGGTAATTAATACGGGATTATAGGAGATACGTTCCTAGGTGACAAAATAAAGAAAAAACAAATGTATAAAAAAATCAATTTAATTGAAGTTTTTGACCATGTTGATTAATTATCTTAAGGCTTAGGCAATGGTTTGAAGAATTTTGTCATTTTCTCTTGCTTGGCAGTTTTCAAAAGCTCCTTCAATTCAGACTGATACGCAGCAGTCGCAGTAGCAATTTGGTTCTAAAAAATAAGACTTCGTTCCATAGACGGATCGATGTTCATAAAGAAATCGCAAAGCTCATTTGCCATTCTTAAACCGTCACTAAGATTTTTCAAATGAAATGTCACGTTTCCAGTGCTTGTTGAAGCCTCTTTTTCAATGGGTTGTGAATTTAACATTTCCTCCAAGTCGGTTTCAGTCAGATCTTCATCTTACTATTTGAGCAATTCCGGAATGTCACTTGATTCTATCTGTTCGAACCCATCTCGTCCTATTCCATTCGCGATTTCGGCTATGTTTGCAGTTCAAGTTTGAACTTGCACAGATTCTTCGTCATTTTCCGCAGTCAGAGGAAGCCAGTTTTTTCCAGCATGATTTCAATGTGTGTGGCTTCAGTTCTTACAATGATTCTTTTATGTTTATAATGCTTTTTGCAATGTCAAATTTCTCCCAGCAGTCGACAACATTCATATCAGGATTGCAATCCATATTATCCAATATGATTTTGAAGGTTCGTTTAATGTAATAGAGCTTTAAGACCTGGATTATTTCTTGGTCCATAGGTTGAAGCAAAGCCGTTGTGTTGGGAGGTAAAAATGTCAGTTTTATATTTGTGTGCATTCGCTAAGATGACCTGGTGAATTGTCCAAAACTAGAAGTGCTTTAAAGTCTGAATTCTGTTTTTTAAAATAAGTTTTAACTTCAGAAACAATTCCAGAACCAGTCTCAGAAAAAAACACTTGTAACCACGCTGTCTTATTAGCACGCCAAAACATTGGCCAGTCGAATAAAGAAACCGCGAACAAAGAAATTTTATATCCGCGAATATAGGAATTGGGTCGCATTTTTTTAATCCGCGAATAGTTAAAGCGCGAATAAGGAGCTTTTACTGTATATGATACAAAATTTGATATATATTTATATCTTTTTTCGATACGCGTGTGCAGATATAGTACGAAATGGACCTTTTGAATTTTATAATACTGAGTAAAAAGGCCGAGTATGAATACTGGGTGCCTTTTTGTAACCAATTGAAATCAAAATTTGGCACAGAGAATTGACTATATTTTTAGTTACAGGATTCGTATACCAAGTTTCATCTATCTTAGTAATTGTATTTTTGGATTATTGCTTTTAAATTCATATGAATCTGTAGATCGGCAGATAGTCAACTTATTATTAAATTAAGTTTATAATTTATTGCAGATCTGCACTTTAGGTGTAAAAACTACATTCCAAATTTTAACTATTTAGCTCTTCAAGTTTTGTAGTTATAACGGTAACTTGTATATTAACACATATGATTTTTTTGTAATGCATTTTGCTCAAAATTTGATAGAATTCTGGGAATTTAGTATAGAGACCACAGATATAACTATTGCATGTTGCTGTATATAAAACGTATAATAATTTTTGATAATCACTGATGACACACACTAAGACCTAGCGTAATTTCTGATAACACACACTAAAACCGAGCGTAGATTTCTGATAACACGCACTAAGGCGTAGCGTAGAGCGATTCCATGTTTTATTTATGGTGAAATTTCCGTTACAATAGTCATGTTACCATGCAAGTAACAACAGAAGTTATAGTTTTGATCTATATGACGTCATTCTCAGATATCTCACAATAACTGTCAGTCGTCTAACTCAACTGTCATCTTATTTAGAATAAGATAGACAGAATTCAAAAGTTGTCTTAAGGGATGTCTTAATAGTGGAGATTCATCAAAATCTCAAGATCGAATTTTTCGAAGATTACAATAGTTTTGTTCGGTAAATGCCATAATCTGTTAACAGATACTTAGCAGACGATTCTTTTTCAGATATTTTATAACTGCTACAAATTCTATTTCTGTTAAAATATTATTAAAAGTAAAAGCAAACGAATTTCCTCTTTGATAAACATATTTTATTAATATTATTTTGTATAATACCTGGTGATCAATTGTAAACCTTTTGAAATCTGACAACAGTTTGTAAATTGTGATGTGAAGTGAAGAGAATAAACGAAACTGATGGAATTCTAAAACGCTTGGAGTCTTGTTTTGATTTGTTAAGTATATAAAACGCTCTGCAAACTACAGAAAAAGAAATATAATTTGAAGCTTAAGAAAACGGGTAGTTTTCTAGAAAGCATGCTAAAAATGTATACATTTTGTACACTAGAAAATAAAAGTAAAACAACTCCTTTTGTATAGCTGTACCATTTTTTAAATTCATATACTTGAATGGGCAACTATCAATCGATAATTTTCATCCAATACATTCCAATTCTATAAGAAACCCCCTTATCAATCAAACGATTTTTCATAAGGAATTTCAATACCACGCGTATCGAAATGAAACTTCAATGGACGACACAAAAATATGATTATTCTTTTCTCTATCATGAAAGTATGATCACGTCCACAAAAAGAAAATAAAAATCAGAAGTAATCTCACAAAATGACTGAACATAGTATAAAAGGTTGAAAGACATTTTTTAAAATAAATAAATAAATATTTCCATTTTTATTTCACTGAATGAAACTCCAGTTACAAACTACATTTCCATTATTTGTATTCACTTCTGAAAAGTCAATATCGATGGTTTATTTATGATGTTGTACGATATTTGATGGTAAAACATCTCAAGATAAATTGGGTCTTCAAGTTCGCATCCGTTATTCGATATCGTTAAATCTATTCCCCACCGATTTATTTTTTAAATGTTTTCCCAACATAAATGTTGCTCTTTTTTTTCTCTGTCTCTTTTTTTATCGAATAAATACGATCACAAGAAACTTTATTTTGTTAGTTTAAGTGTTCTGTAGAGATTTTGAAATGATGCTTCGCTTCTTTATGAAAATTTTCCTCTTGCATTGCTCATGCGCAGTAGAGGTTGATCTTTTTGTGGTGTAATTGGAGGGATTTCATTATTTGGTCGAGATTTTGGGCGGTTTCTTATTTTTAAATGATGTTAGATAGATTTTTTTTTCTCAAAAGGTATTCAGATGTGTAGCAGAGTTCGAAATGGTCATTAATGGGTTTTCTTGTTGTTTTATTCCACTGATAAGAATAAGGATAATAAAATAAAACGGAAAATCTATACTTATAATAAAGGTCAATGTGTGTGTGTGTGTGTTGGCGCTCTACAGGCCAGACCGTTGGACCTACAGCTACCAAATTTGGTACATGTATACCTTGGAGGTCGGGAATGTGCCCCTCGGAGCCCCTTTTTTCGAATTTTTAATTAGAACTTGAATTAATTTAAGCGACATTTCGACGTTTTCCCTCTATAACTTCCGAAAATATTATTACACAAACATGATTTTTACATCAGCTTAAAGATAAAAAAATTAGCTTTCTAATGATATCAGTGTTTTAATGTATAACTTAAGCTTCTATTTTTAACGAATTTTTAAATAAATACTTTAACCATGTTTTTTTTAGCACGTGACTGGATAAAATAAAATAAATATAAAATGTGATGTTTTCTTTAAAAAATGCAAAGCAAAGGATTCTATAATCGTCTGCAATATCTAAATCATTAATTCAATAAATTATCTTTATTTATACAGGATACGCATTCAAATTCCGGTCCAATGGCCACTTTGTAAAATATTATTAATAGGCATATATATTGTTTAATACTATTAATTTGATCTAAATGAAGTAAATAATTACATTTTATATAACTTCAGTCAAACAATGCATTTATGAATAATGAGTTTTAGATTTCTTCATACTTTGCTCTGTGAGCCATGTTTTACAAAATATTTTTATTAACATTTTAAATAAAAGTTGCTGCATCAATCATCTATACTTATAATAAAGCTCAATGTGTGTGTGTGTGTGTGTGCGTGTGTGTGTGTGTGTGTTGGCGCTCTACAGGCCAGACCGTTGGACCTACAGCTACCAAATTTGGTACATGTATACCTTGGAGATCCGGAATGTGCACCTCGGAGCCCTTTTTTCGAATTTTTAATTTGAATTTGAAATAATTAAAATTTAAGCGAAATTTCGACGTTTTTCCGCTATAACTTCCAAAAATATGATTGCATAAACATGATTTTTACATCAATTTAAAGATTAAAAATTAGCCTTCTGATGGTATCAGTGTTTTAATCTATAACTTAAGCTTCTATTTTTAACGAATTTTTAAAGAAATATTTTAACCATGTTTTTTTAGCGCGTGACTAGATAAAATAAAAGAATGCCGGAAGTTCAAATAAAAACAAAATTATCATCACAAAATAAATCTACAGAAATGCAACTTTCAGCACGTGACTGGATAAAATAAAAGAAATATAAAATGTGATATTTTTTAAAAAAAATAAATGCAAAGGAAAGGTTTCTACAATCGTTTGCAATATCTAAATGATTAATTCAATAAATCTTCTTTATTTACGGTAAACCTGATTGAATTTTGACAGGATATGCATTGAAATCCCGACTTAATGGCATATTTATGTAATCGTTTGCAATATCTGTATCATTAATCTAATACTTTTTTTCCCTTTCTCGCTTTTTTAAAAAAAAACATATTTAATATTTTGGCAACATCGTCGAAATTTTTTTTTAATATTTTGGAAGCATAACCGATGGTTAAAACTGACTGATTTATAAAATTAAAGAATATTATTAGGAAAAGGTGTACTTTTAGAACTTTCCGTCCATCATCTTAAGGAAAATATTAATTTCAGGCCAATCAATGCCCAGAATTACTTCAAGGTTAATCAATATGTGATTTAATTAAAAATTTTAGAACGCATTACTCATGGCGAACCAGCTGGTCGCCAAAGATGGCTAGTACAAAATATGCAAAATTTTCCTCTTTTGTTGCTCATGCGTAGTTGAAACTGAGTTTTTTTGTAATGTAATAGGGGGGATTTCATTATTTGGTCGAGATTTTGGGCTGTTTCTGATTTTTAAATTTTGATGTTTGACTGATTTTTTTTCTGGAAAGATATAGAACACAATCAGATGTTTATTATTGTTTCGAAACGCTCATTAATGGGGGGGGGGGTTTGTAGATACTCCATAAAAAAGGATAAGAATGATAAAACGGGGAACAAAATATATGGAAAGGTGAACAAGTATCACTTAATTAATTTTTGTATGTACAGCTATTTCATTTATTGATGACTTAAAAATTAAATGCAGATTTTTGTTTCCTTAAAATTAGCAGCATTAACAAAAAATTTTATCATATTATTGAAAATAATACGCTGAAAATAACTGAAAATAATAAAACTTGCAGATTTGTCAAAACCTCGGCTTCGAATTTTTTCATAACTATAATTCTTTTTCTATACTACGTATACAAGAAACTATATATACAAAAGAGCTCTGAGCTTTTGCTTAAATTCAACAAATTTGGATTTAGATGTCTCAGAATTTTGTTTGGCCAGATCGTAAATGATGTTGAAAAACTGTTTGATGCCGAATCTCAAAACTTAAAAAACTCGAAACAACTAAATATTCGGATAAAATAATCCCTTCCGAGGTTAAAGTCCGGAAGATCAAATATGAAAATACTTGGGCGGACAAATAACATTAACTTTATACCTGCGCAACGAAAATGTCATTTGGTATTTCACGAAATACCTCACCTCATTTCACCCGGGAAGATTTTCGAATCATTTTCGGCGTAACCTCTTCAAGTCACTTCACTTGAAATGGAAATTTTCGTCCAACAAATCACAGTCCAAAAAACAAGCATTACTTGCTGCCAACATCAACATAATCCTTCACGAAAATAAATACATAAACATGCTGGCACCCACATGAATGAAGGAACATCATCTCAACCGCCTCCATTCTTCAAAAACTAATTCCAAATAATAATAAAATAAATAAATAAAATATGAAGCCGAAGAAAGCTAGCTGCAACCGACTGGAGATCTATAATAAACAACATTTAACGTGAATAACCTTCGAGTGTGATAGACAACACAATTCGAAAAGATTATGGAGGGACAAGGTTACGGTTAAGGGGGAAAAAATATCAAAGTATGAAGAATCGTGTCTGACTATGTAATGGATAAGACGAAAAAAAATCCTAAGATTCTAGTGGAAGAGGTTAAGCCTTCATTTTTTATTGTATTATTATTTTTTCGAGGAAAAAAATATGAAATTATAGGTTCAAAGGTTATATAGGGCTTTAATCGAGTATCTTTATAACTTAAAGTAGCAGCATTTGGCATCTGGTTGGAAATCGTCTGCTAAATAGAGTGAGACGAGTTTAGAAAAATACTTCAGCAGCTGTTTGAACTCCGATATGATAATTTTAGAATTATTGGAATGTTTTATATATCTTCTTTTTATCCATCCATAATTAGTTGTACCATCTTTAAATGATTTTAAAACATATAAATAAATATTTCTTTAAAAAAAAATCAGCTTGATATGTTCGGAATATGTTTGTGTTTTAAGAATTCTGTATATAATTTTATTTTTGATTTTTTCTTTTTTTAATTTTAAATGGCAACTTTCTTTTAGATAATATCTTACTGCATATTCCGAAGACAGTTGGTGAAAATAAAAGCCAAAATCTCATTTGAAATACTTTTTTGAAAAATGGATCATTATATAAGTTTAATAAAATTAAAATTAAAAGCAAATTTAATAACTTTCAAATTAATCCTACTAGTCAATTTTATCAATTTTTTATAGTGAAATCAATTCTAACTGAAAGATACAGGACTTATTTCTTTTTAAAAATAATAGATATATGCTGTATTTAAGTGTATAGAAAATTGCTTATAAAAATGTTTATATACTCTTTTTTTTATAAACAATGAAATAAATTACACTGATTAAATACCTCATTAAATCGTTATAATGATTAATGGGAACCTTCTCTCTAATTTAGGAAACGAAAATGACTTTTAAAAAGTTAGAAAAGAATAAAATTGCTTGAAGAATTCAAACGCGGACATCAGAGAGAGAAAAAAGATTTCGAGGGATAAAAAAAACACCTCTTAAGATCTAAGTGATTAGGTATTACTTGCATTTGATTTATCAGCAATTAAAAGCCAATAAATTTAAACCTAAGTATGTAATATACTCATCAAGGACATAAAAGTCTGTGATAAAATGAGTTTATTGCTCGTTGTTTGCACCAGCTTCCTCTTCTGAGGCATTTTGTTAGGCTTAAGGAGCTCTCTGAGTTAGGCTTCAAGAGTTGTCTGAGGTTTAACCCATTATTTACAGACGGTACTTAAAAGTACCTTTTAAATCTAGCTTATATCTTTGCTATGTGACTATATTTGTTTATGGTATTCTAAAGAACACGAAGAATATAACCCAAATAACATGAAGTTAATATAAGATATCAAAAATATTTAATTAATGATTAAATTAACTATCATATTTCTGCTAATAACATTTTTTTCTTGTGTTCCCTGGGATTATTCTGCAAAGGAAATTAAACTACTGGTGGCAAAAATGAAGTTCAAACATTGATGGCAATATAATTCGGTAAATAAAGGGTTAAAGAGTTGTTTTATTTTGAAAAATGATGATGAGCTGCGTTTAATTCCATCCAAAAAGAACCTTATTTGAATGTGTCGTTTGTCACATTTCAAAATATTATTGTGTATTAAAACTATAGACAAAAAAAAAAAATTTCAAATTATTTAAAAAAATCATTTCTGTTTTTATCCATAGATGGTAGCACAATATATTTTTCTACACACAAAAAAATTACTATTAGTCTCATTGCTTTCTTTGGATTATAAAGCTCTTTTTTAATTCACTTGTCATAAAATTTCAGTTATCCTGAATAATTGGGCCGGTGTAGGTATATATATATAAATATATATATATATATATAATGCTCTTTTAATTAGATAATTCGGAAATGTCGTTATATATATCTTAGACAATTATTATCTTATCGAGTATTATTTTAGATCTTATAAGACAATTCGGGTTTGTGTATTGTGATGATGATGCCGTGTCCGCGCTACCATGGAAATGGGGAGCAATAGCTTCTGAGTGTTAAGACCCTTGAGCACCCGAAGACAAAAGTCTGACTTCTAGTTCAAATGAAGGGACACACACATTCGCTTGCACAACCCGTTTTTAAGTGTGGGAGGCTCATTCGCAGATCGCACAGACAGAACACAAGGGAAGAGCAACCGTGCTCGCATCAGGACTCGAACTTGGGATTCTTAAATCACAGTGAAGACGCTCTGCTCCTAAGCCAGGACGCCAGCTTTACCCTCTTGTATTTATATAAATAAAAATGAATGTTTGTCCGTATGTCTCTTATGCACTGCCCTACTACTTACCCGATTGCAATAAAACTTTGACAAGTTATTACTTGCACTTATGGGTTAGTTATAGGCATAGTAAAATTATAAAAAAGTAATAGTAAAATTATCTACTGTATAAAAAATATTTTTGGATCTATTTAAAGCATATATTAACCAATTATTAATGGATTTTTGTTTGGTTTGTACCTTATGCGCTGCCGTGCCGCTCAAACTTCAAATAATATGCATAATAGATTTGTCATATGACGAAATTGCTTTTTTTTTTTAAATTCCATTTTGCAAGTAATATTTAAAGAAATAATCTGTTATTCTACTTTTCTGAATCAAATAGCTATTGATGACGTAATGATACTGAAACTAAATGATGTATTGTGCGGTCGCGTCACTGCTGCAATAAATTTATTGCAAAACTCAGCACCAAATGTTATAACCATGCATTTATAAATAATTTAGAGCGTTAAAATATAATATCATCAACCGAAATCTATTTGTGGTGGGTCTAATGCCACTTGATTATACCAAGCCCAAATGAACGGAGCTCTTTCGAACGAAGGCAGAAGTGTACGCCTTTCTGTGTTAACGAGTACTGGTCAGGTGAAAGAACGGCTTTGCTCGAACACACATGACACAGCCCTTTTTAGGGGGCGGTCGAACGCATACATCCATCCGCAAGTCAGAATTTAGATCCTAATCGGAGACCGATTCATCCCTGATTCAATACCCTCAGAGGTTATGGGAACTTGGAGGACTTTGCTGTCACGATCTATTTAACGCGTACCTACCACCATTAGCCAAAACGTCGGTCTTTGGCCGAGACGAGGACAGAACTGGCCACCTTTCGGTTGCGAGACTGACGCTTTATCAACCAGGCTACCGAGGCCCTCACAAGAATCTTCAATGCCAAATGATCATCACTGACTTTTGTCTTGCAACAGAAGATCATTAACTGACATTTAAGAAGACTGCTTTATCAAGAAGCTAACTGAGTAGGAAAACAATACTACAAGTTCATAACAGTATTTATAATTCATTCGAAAGACATTATTGGTCTAGAATTCGCTCCTTTCAGTTGCGAGACTGACGCTCTACCAACCAGGCTACCGCAACCTTATCTATTTTTTTTTATTCTATCCAAAACGGTTCTTCGAAAATTCGAAATAAATATTCAAAAAAATTTCCATTTTAATAACATATGCCAATGCCACGAAGAAAAGTTTTTGAATCTTTTCTGTTATCTGTTTAAAAAACATACCTCACTACCCGTCCTATTTTTGATTCACAAACAACTTACATTTACTATGTACAAAAAGTTACAAAAAATATATTCTCTTTCCTATAAAAAAAAGCAAAAAACATCTGCCTACTGATTTGAGACTCATAAAAAAAAATTCGTTTGCATTTTATTTGTAATTTACCCTGCAAACGATTTTGTTTGGAACTGCTTTCAATGACGGCAGTCCGTGCTGGAGAAACTACTTGTTATGAATGGATCCCAAACCATCATCACCCTTAAGCTACCGACTTTTCTATTCGTTTCGAACAAAAAATTCCGAACGAAAATGTCGTTTGGCAAAGAATAGTCGAAGCAGAAGCGACATCGCAACATCTTATCTCGACTCGGTTGGAACTTTTATTCTTATAATGCATTCAAGCTGTTGCCACATATATATTTATTTCCTAAAATATCTTTGCCATTTTATATTTTTATTCTTTATTCTTTTTCTTTTCGTTCTTTTTTGCCGTGGTTGCCATTTCTAGCATGGCTGTATTTTAGAGACGGGATCTTAAGTTTAGAATATTTTCGTGGAATGATAAAAATATGTATTCGACAAATTCTTTTTGCAGTGGAATGGCATTCTGCCGGTGACATGGCGGACAAGAGTCGAATCGAACAAAGAGGAAAAGAATTCTTTAACTATAACCGCGAACAGACGTGACAGTAGTTATTGAATAAAAAAAATAGACATCCCGTGGAATTCGTTTTTTCCAAAACTACTCCAGTCGAAACATTGGTGGAAATAAATATATTTTGTTTCGAGAAAGGTCGAGTTTTTGCAATTTTATTTTGAATTGATACATACTTCAGATTCATGGACATTTTACCAGCAGAAGTTTGTAGTAAACCGTAGTGGGTAAAAATTTAGTAGTTGTAATTTAATTCATTTCTATGTAGTTTGTAGTAATCAAACAAATATCTTAGCTTGTAAAAATTAAATAGTTATAATTTAATTCGTTTATATAAGATTTTTAACTTACTAAATTGGTATTTGAATTTTGTGTATATTATGAGGAATGATGCTAAGAATAACAATCAGAAGGGTGGAAAATGATTTAATTTTATATCTAATATAAATGACAGTTAAAACCGCAGTAGTGCCGACTCAAAAACTTTCTCAAAAACTCACTAATAAAATTGTCATGCAGCAAATAGCACTGACGCATAACAGTTACGAGATTCTAATTTCTGGCACGAACATTATTAAATACACTGAAAACCATTCTTTGAATGCACGATTTTTTTTGCAAATGTGTGAAAAAATGGGAAGTAGTCATAACCAGTTTCTTTTTCATATCGATGTTCGTTAGTACGGTTAAAGTTCTTAATAAATTGTTTGAACTTAGACATGAACTTCAATGTTTTTTTAAATGATAGATTTGAGTTGAGAAATTGTTTCCATGACTGGAAATGGCTTTGTAAACTAGTATTTTTAGCAGATATATTCTCGGTTTTAAATTGCCTCAATTTATCGTTACAAGGCAAAGAAATTCCATTGTTTTAAATTCATGATAAAGTGAATGCTGTCATCGTAAAACTAAATTTATGGCAAAAGAGAGTTATTAAAGAAGAAGTAGACTCGTTTCTCACTCTTCATGAGTTTATAACAAGTTCGACTTCTAAAATTGATGCTGATACTCTGTAATGCATAACACAGCTTTTAGAGAGTTTGCAAGTAGGCTTGAAAAACAATTTTCCTGATTTAAACAAAACTATTGAATGGATACGAAATCCGTTTAACATCAACACAACATCCATGCCAGAAGATCTGACGCGTGCAGAAAAAGAGCAACTGTTGGAATTGGTTTCTGACGGATTTTTGAAAATTAAACATAAGGAGAATACCTTAACGTCATGCTAGTTACAAATGCAACACGTGTTCTGAAATACCTCTTGCCTTTTCCAACTTCATATTTATATGTAGTTGCCCGGCTGGTGTGGTGTGGAGAGGGGGGTACCAGATTAGGTGTTGTCCTCGTCATCTGACCATGGTTCAAAATGACGATGTCCGTCCCAAAATAGCCCTAGTGTTGCTTTACAAAGGTACATTAAAATAATTAAACTAAATTAATCTGAAATCCCTTTTTCAGCATATCTAGAGATTAAGTCGAAAAAAAAGAACAGACTATTGGACGTGGAACCGCATCTGAGATTAAAATGAACAAACAGAGAACCAAATGATGACGATCTGTCATCTCAGCACAAACAGTCTCATCCTTCTCAAGGATCCAAATAAATGTTACTTACAATGTAACTTTTATTCATATTTCATTGTGAATAATTTTATGTCTCTTTTCTTATTGTTTTGTGTATGTCACAGTAAAAAAATATTTTTGACTGTTATTAAAATACATCCATTTTTTGACGGGGGGGGGGGTACTTGTACTCTGTTATGTAGAGCTCATAAAGATCGGTTATTAATACGGATTACATTTCCGGAATGATTAATGCAGATTATATTTGAAATTAAAATAAGTGACACTGTATCAAGTCGACATATTTTTAATCCATTAAACAAGCAACTGATGTTACCACTTTTTAAAAGGACAACTTACAAAAAAAAACGATAATAAAATACAAATGAAACTGCTACATATTTAGCGTTATGAAAATTATAGAAGGTGTACACATATGCTAAAAATTTGGTAAACACTAGCAGAGAGCAAAGAAGATGCGCTTGGGGCTTAGTACAGTTTTTCTTCTAGCATTCTTTGTTAGTGATTTAGTAAGTATCATTCCTCCTTAGTGAATAATACCTAAGGAAAGTATTATTTTGTGTCTTATAACCACAAAATTTAAACTCCATAAGGATACTGGTCAGGGTGGCTGCCTTACTTTTTTCAGAAATCGCCACCCGTATCAGACAAGATATATATTATTCTTACCGGGGGAGGGGGGTCCCCGTGCATGAATGGTATGCCGAAAGTTGGCCTGGTTCTGTTTTAGTTGGGGTTGGCAACATGCGCGATCAGTCAACTCTTCGCTAGATTTCGAAATGGACACATTAATATACAACGTCATGTGACGTGCCACAAAGCTTATACCATGTGTCCAAAATGTAATGCGACCCAATTCCTCCCGCTGGTGGGATGTGAAAGTATGGAGGTCTTGTCAACCTCTAAAGGTATGTTCAACCATAAACAGGGAAATTCAATACAGTTTTTGAAATATATGAAATGATTCGAATTTGAAAACTATAATGCAAGTCTGAAATGAATCATAGGCCGCCGTGGCCTGATGGTAAGGTCTCGGCTTCGGACACGGAAGGTTTCAGGTTCGAGATCGATTCCAACGAAAAACCGTCGTTTGAGGAAGGTCTCTAGCACGTTTAATCTGTCAGGCCAAAGTCTTCCCCCTGGTGTAGTGTGGAGAGGGTGGGTGCCAGCTCAGGTGTCGTCCTCGTCATCTGACCGTGGTTCAAAATGATGAGGTCCTTCCCGAAATAGCCCTCGTGTTGCTTTACAACGGGACGTTAATATAACTAAACTAAGCAAAGCAAAACTGCTCCTTCCCACATTTTGGCCTTCATCGGTTTCAATAAAGTCTGACTGTTCTCGAGTCCTGAGGCACTGCTGCATTGTTTGAAGGCGTTAGGATTCATGCAGAGATTTAATCAGCGGCCATTAACATTACACATTTAGTTTTATTTTATTGTAATAGATGGCACCAAGGATTCTACTGAATACCATTGATCCAAAGTCTAAGACGCGTCACTTTAAGTTTTGGAAAAGTGAACTGTGGGCATTCGCTCATCATACAGAGAGAGAGAGAGAGAGAATCATTCCTTTCGATATCATGATTATTTAATAAGCAACGGTGACACATAGTTTTGCCATGGAACACTTGATTAGGCTCCATCCTTGGTGTCATCTAAAGGTATCTCTTATGTAAATAGCCTGTCCTGTCCTAATTGTTAATGTCTTTTCTTTATTCTTTGCTGTAAATAAATTTAACTTTCTCATTCAGAAGCTTCTCCTCGTCAATCAATGATCCTAGACACTGATTTAAATGAGGTTGAATGGGCATTTTGTCCAATCCATTCCTACATTCATGCACATGGTTTTATGTGACTATCTATTAGGTGGGATATGCTATAACACACACAAACATCTTCAAAAAAATGTTGAGGCTAAACTATCAAGACCAGAGTGGCTTAAACGAAAAAGTAACAAAGTCATACCTTAATACACTCAGATTTAATTAAGGATAAATGTGCAAACACTGCTGTAATGTTCTCGCCCGGATTGTATGATATCAATAAGTCACACAGCTAAATAGTTATGTAGCGTGTGACACTGGCGCCTATGGCTAAATAAAGTTTTTCCGCCACCAGTCATCCTTAGAAGTTCAACAAAAGTTAATGAGGTTTGGGGAAACATAATATTTTTTCGTCGTTCATTCTTTATATTAAAAAGGCAACTCAAACTGTATATTTATTTGTCTGTGTGCCAAGCCCTAAGACAGAAATTCGAAGTATTTACATCCTCATCCCCCTTTAAGATATCCGACTACGTTGGAAGGACAATTTTTGAAAATTTGAATTTTTTAGAACCTATTAATGAATTTTAGTTGTATTGTCTATTATAAACAATGTAAATACAAAAAAAATTATTTGAGAATATAATATATATTGAGAAATAGGAAAATTTGTAGTAAATTCTAATGAAATTTAACCAAAATGGTTAATTACGCAAAATGGTAATGCCGAAATCCTATTTTTTTTTACACTCAAGTTATAGAATACAATGATGATTGAAATGAACCAAAATTTAAGAAAAATCTGGAGATGCAAAGAAGTTATGGCTAAAAATATGCATATATAAGCATTTTTTACATAAATTCACAACTAAATTTTTCTAAAAATGTCTATAAATGAAAAAGTCTTTCGCCAACAGTAAAACTTTAGCTTCATTTCATTGACCATATCATTTAAAACTTAAGCTGAAATTTTAATGCAAATATCTCAGTTAGTTTTTGAGATATCATGTTAACGGTGGAGAACATTTATGAAAATTAAATTGTAGTTAAAGACAAATTTCAGCCGAAAAATACGATTTTCTTAAAATTCCCTTGGATGATAGATCATGCCTTCCTTTTCCCAGAAAATATAAACTGTTTTGGAAAGCAGAAAGTCTAAACAGCAAGAAATAACAATGAAAAAAAAAAAACCTTCGCCAGTTTGGTCCATAAACAGTGTTTTCAACGTAATCGGATACCTTAACTCCCTGTTTAACTCCTTAATTTTAATTAAAATAAATAAAATCAGAGGAAAAACAGTTAATTAAATTGAAGTTAAAGACAAATTTCAGCTGAAAAACATGATTTTCTTAAAATTCTCCTGTATGATAGATCAAGTCTTCCTTTTCCCAAAAAAGGTAAACTGTTTTGGAAAGCGGAAAGTCTGAACTACAAGAAATAACAATGAAATTTTTAAAAAATCCGCCAATTTGGTCCATAACCAGTTTTTTTAAAATTTAGTCGGATACCTTAACCCCCTGAATATAATTAAAATTAGAGGAGAACACAGTTCTTGTCCTTCTTTTTCGTTCCAAGACGACTGTTGGTATCAAACTGACGACCAAATTTATTTTATGAATTCTAATTTTCC
>JAPMOQ010001328.1:761222-772946 GCA_026543055.1 Argiope trifasciata | reverse complement strand
TTCTTTTATATAAAACATACTGATTATTTAAAAAATAATTTGAAATCATTAAATAACAACTGCTACAGTTGTTAAAAAGTATATACTAACATATAAGTTTATTTTCTTCTTTCAAATAACTTGAGATTGAATAAAAAAATTTGAATGAAGTTTTCGGACACAATAACTAGTAAATGCAGAGCTAGAGAATTGGAATTTAGCGAACAGTCTTTATACGAAGGTAATGATCAGTCTTTCTATCCGATTCATGCACATATAATAATAATATCCCCAAATATCAATGAGATTGATGGATGAAATGTTGCATATAATTTTATCCATAAAATTTAGAACTGTATAAAATTTTAGATAAATCGGTTATTGGCAATCAAATGGTTGATTGATAGCAGATTTGTTTGTTCATATATAAATGAGCTCTATCTATCAAAAATGCAACAGGCTGGATATATAGATAGGATATATAAGCAAGGATATATAGCTAGAAGGAAAAAAATACAGCTCACCATAAAACAGATGAGAAAGAGACCACCTTTTAATAAAATGTGTTATTACATTTAAAATGCTTAATTGTTTTATTTAGGTTTTGGAATTTTGAAATAATTAAACCTCAAAGCAGAAATAATGTATAGTTTGCAATTATCTTTTTATTCCATTTTCGATTCAACATTGACCTAATAAAAACGTTAAAAGAAATATAATCTATTTAATTTCGAGTTGCGCAAGAATTAAGAAATTTCAATGTAAAGTAATGAAAGGCATGAGAAATATGGAAAAACATCGTGGTTTTTTTTAGAATCGAAACATTAAAATGAGGTTTAAATGCTTGTAAAATGCTTAACCTTACCGGTTATCCCTGCCTTATTTAGAAATATTAATAACATTAAAAAATGAATCGAATAAAATTTTTTCTTAAATAAAAATATCATCAATATTTTTAAGGCTAGAATTATAAAAAGAATGCTTTGAAAAAAGAAAAGTTGCTAAAATCCTATTTTAGCCCACCTCTGGCGACTTTTTCAAAATCTCGCCAATTTTTCAAAATTTCGCCAACTCGAAAGTATTTTAATTAAAAGGTCAAGGAAAAAGAATTCTTACCTTTCGCCAAAAAATTCTTATTATTCGCCAAAGGTCGGCTAAAATCAGATCGTCCCGAAAAGTGGTACGATAAAAAAGTATTGTTTAAGGGACCCGAACATTTCAAAAACATAAAATTTCATTTAAAATACAGTTAAAAAAAGACGCTTCATCTGAAGATTTATGTTATTATTTTAATGTTACAAATATAATAATACATTTACTTCTCAATACTTTTCAACTATTAATAAGGTATTAAAACTTGTACTAACTTATTTTTTTCCCAATATTTCAAATTCATTCTCAGTAATAAAAAGACAATTCTTACAAAGGAATGTTGAAAATGCTTTAAAATATTAATAAAAAGTTTTCATAGCGAGATTTGAATGGAAGGCATGAACACAAATGATATTTTTCTTTCAATATTTAGGGGAACAGAGGGAGGATGGAAATAAATTGTTCTTTTTCTCGTGCTGCCATCTTGCAGAAACTGCTGGAACTTAATTCTTTCTTTCTTTATTTTTAATATATTTATGCAATCTAGATTGTGCCGCCATCTACTATGGAAAAGAAGACTGAAAGGGCAAAAGATCCTTGAAAAAAATGTTTGTGTGTGTATGCTGCTTTCATTTAAAACATTCTTTATTCTAAAAATTTCAATTTAATATTGATTATTTTATTCAATAATATTTAAAATATTTTACTTCTAGAACAATTTATTTTGAATTTTGAGTTTCAATCTCAAAATCGTGAAGCTTCTAGAGCCAATTTTTTTAACAATGAAATAAATAGCGATAGCAAATTATCATTCTGATTGTAATGATTTTTTAATAGAAATATTTATTTCATAAGATGGAAATTTTGATGTTATTTTTAATAATAAATAAAATATGTTATATTACGATTGCATAGTATTCATTGTACCTTTTGAAAAGCTATTACTGAAAAATTAAAAGTTTATTTTACTATACAACATGCAAAAAAAAAAAAAAAAAAAGGAATTTGTTTTACATAAAGTTTTACTGTGAAAGGGAAATCAAAGCTATTTAAATATTCAGAATTCCAATTTCTGATTTAAATGCATCTGATTCCGGTTCTGAGATTTCAAATATCAAAATAAGCAACAAACGCAATATTTTATTGAAAAAAGAATGTTACAATTTTTTTCTGTGTTCATGCAGAATTCTTTTATTTCATGCCTAATTAAACATTTTTTTTAGAATTTTTTTTTCATAATTATATTGTTCTTAAGTGATGAAATTGATAAATCAGAATTTTTTTTCAGTATTTATATTTATCTCATTTCGAATGAACATTTTTCTCTGTATCATTGTGTTTTAGTATTCTCTTACTATATTAAAATAATTCTGAAACATTTTCAGTTTTCAGATGCTGATGATATTTAAAAGTAGCGAAGTTATAATTCGTGAACAAAATAAATAACTGTCTGATTTACATTATTGATAAACTTATTTGATTCCAATTTTGTATCTTCTTTCAAATTAGTTTACACAGAAATTTGCAGTTTGTATTCTTTTTATAGATATTCTTTTCTGCTGTATTTGCAGAAAGGAGATATTCTTAAAATATTCCTCATAACTCAAGCTGTCAATAAATAAATAAATCGAGTAATAAATGTCAAATCACTGTCAAATATAATGCTTAAATTTTGATAGTGACCATTAGTAAAGCATTAAATTGAAAGGTTTCGAAATTAAGAATACCCTTGGGCAAGCTCTTTCTCCTTTTGATTTGAATTAGAAATGAAGACGGAATTTAAAGTCATCATTTAAATATTTGACTTAAGCTATCGCAAAATAAAATAATCATTTAATAATGAAAAAAAAAATCAAATTTCCAATGAAGTATAACAAAGTTTATTCATTTCAGTTTATTTAGCTTGCTCGATAGCCTTTCAGTTTTTTTTTTTTTTATTCCTGTAGTTTGGCAACTCCCAAGTGGCAACAGTTTCGAAATACTCTGACATCTGACATCAGGTTGCCTTGGCGATTCGCGTCGTAAACGTGTGTTTATCTGTGTGAAAAACACAGCTCTTTAAAACTATGAGCAAGGCTCTGGCTTTTTAGATTTCTTACCCATAATTTGTGTTACCTACCTCACTTCCAAATGGTGGACAGACTAGAATCGGGGATTGAAAAACTTTTAGGTGGGGCTGCAGTTGAAGATGAGTCAGCCACAATTGTTGATTACACCCTAGCAGACCAAAATGAAGATTTGGGTATGTTTTAGATTGAGTTATATTTTGTTTTGAGATATTTCTATAATCGAATGATTATTATGGAAACTAGCTTTAAAGTAATGTGCCATGCCATTACTTTAAATTACCAAATGATAAAAGCAATCGTAATCGTACAATATCGAAACATCCTTAAATGTGCAAAAGTTATTGCACGAAAATTTTCAGGAAACCATTAATTTTTGAAATGGTAAAATACTATAGAAAACTTCTGATTTAATCGAAAATGTATTATTTCATATTTAGATCGTTTTGAAATAAAATGTATTGTTAAGCTTGATTGACGAATTATGCACTCTAATCGATGCTAAACCGTTTAATGTCTACCTGCCACTAATTTATTTTATTACTGTCATGTATTTATTACTTTTTGATATGTATATATTTTTAAATTGCTTTTGAATTCATAACATAAATTTATTTTCCATTGATGCAAAAGAAAATATATCAACATATACAAAAATATTTTAATATTAAATATGGAACAAATGTTTGAATAAGGAGTATTTAATTTATTGCATTTAGTACATAGCACCTTATTATTAAGTGAATTTATCTAAATATTTTTTTCAGTTATTTCGTTAGTTTTAACGTGTTAATTTCTAAAACTGCATGATTAGAATTGTTTAATTTAATATTTAAAGTCAAATAACTTTTTGATTAGAATATAAATTTTTTTTGTGTCAAATAAAATTAATTGCTTGGTTATATCAATGGATTTCATTTTTATGTATACTATTAGTTGTAATTTCAGGATGTTTTTTTATTTACATCCTTAATATATATTCAAATAATTACTGTTACATGTAATTCTATTTTCAGTATAATATATCTCAGTATAATTATATCATTTATAGGATTAAAATATTAAGAGAGATTTATGAATAATATCTCTAGTGTGAGAATTTTAATACTGAATGCTCTTAATATTGCAAAGACATTTCTATGAATATCTATAATGGCATTTTGTTGCCTTGGTTTTATTTATTTCTGTATTTTATAGTCCTGGTCTTATTCTTGCAAGTTGAATCATTAATTTGAATTTATGGATAGCTTAAAGCATTTCTTGAACAAAACATGCTTGTTTTTAATATTTTTGAAAATTTATTTGTAATTGTTATAATTTAAAGCTTCTTAAATGAAGTATTTAATGTATGTTATTTATTAGAAAAGCTTGAATACTTACTTTAAATGCCATAGTTTAATATACTAATTAAATAGGAGCAGTACCACTATTTGTTTATCTTAAGATCAATTAATACTAAATTCTGTTATTTTTTTATTCAAAATAGTCATGATAAAAATTCTATTTTTATTAATATCATGAACTATTAATATAATTACTGTAGGTTATACTTGAAATAGCCTTCTTTCTTAGTTCATTTCTTTTTTCCACTGAAAGAATTTTAGAATAAACAAAATACATTTTTTTTTTCTGGCCAAAGTTTATATAAGGAAATAAACTATTACTATTAAATAAAAAGTCATTGAATTTGATATCACTATAGGCACATTTGTTTTGCATTAAATGTTGGTTTTAAAAATTAATCTAAATTATTAATATTTGAGAACTAAATAGAAGCAGTTGCAGTCTTAAAGTTACCATTATATAAGTAATTTGGGAATGATTATCATTCTAAGTGATAAATTATTTTTTAAATCATGAATTTTATTGAGAAATAGAAAAATAAAGCTTTTTTCACTTAGTGGGTTTAAAAAAGATTATATGTTTACTCTTGGAAGTACACGATTCAGAATAAATTTTCATCTAAGGTGTATATTTTTAAAAAAATTCTTTTTTCCTAAAAATCTTGTATTCTTAAATATGATGATTTTTATATTGAGAACAAGAATTTTCTAATATAACTTGCAAATTACTATTTATATTAATTATCTTCTAATTAAAAAAAGTTTTTTAGTATAAAATTTGTGGAAAAATTCTTAGGGAAAAAATTTAATATATTATTATGTATTTGGTCTAAAGAATTATTTTTTATATTTGTATCTAATGGATTTTTTTTGTTTGTTTGTTTAGATCTAACTCTGTTGCTCTTTATTTCTTGACATGATTTTAATTTAATTTATTATTTTTTCATCATTTTTTTAAAATATTATTTATTTGGTATGTGGATAATAACCTATTAGCATTCAATGCAATTAAAACTTATTGTTTTTATTTCTAATATCTGAATTTAAACCATCTTAATAAAGCTTTGTACACGTTTGCAAAAATAAAGAAAAAAGATTTTTAAAAACTTGTTTATTAGTCTGTTTTTCAGCACACCATTTTATTGTTTGATTAACATTGAAAGAAAGAACCATATAAACTATGAATTTGTTTTAAATTGGATCAAAATCAATTTTATTGACTTATTGCATCTATTGGAAATTCATTTGCAATTACAGATATATTTTGAACTCAGTTTTACTTTACTTCTTATCCATTTTATTTTGAAATATTTTTTATAACTTATATTGTTCTAAAATGAAATTTGAGCTCTTTTTTGCCACTCTAAAATCCATGATTTAGTTTAAAACTGCCGAACTGTGGTTTATTTTGTCTCATACTACTCTAAAAGCATAGATATTTAGTTCCCAAAATAAAAAATTTAAAGATTTATTGTATCGTTCAATTAGAAGATTTGTTTTGATTAGCTGGCTGTAGATCTAATAATAAATTCCTCATTTATAATACATTAAATTTATTTATTAATCTAATTAGATACATAACAGCCTTCTCAAAATTTTATAATTAAAGTTTTTAAAAGTCTTTAAATAATTATAGTTTTTTAAAGTATTTTCTCATTGAAATTGAATTAGCAGGTTTCAAGTTGATGATATTGTCATACTAATAACTTAAAAAATTAAAATTGAAGAAAATTGTTTGTTCTTAGAAACAGCCTTCTCCATCTACTGATGTGATAAGGCCGCAAAAGTAACAAATTTCATTGATTCAAAAAATTTTGTTAAAAAATTGATATATATATGTTTTTGTTAGAAAAATTTTGTTTGTTTTCGTTCAATGTTAAAGAGTTGTATTTTCCAAAAAATTTCTATAAATTTCTATTAGTAAACAAATGGAAGAAGGGCTGGAAAGTATATAATTTGTTTTTCAGAAGTTTTTATGAAATAAGAAATATAATTTTTTTTTTAGCTATAAAAAAAGATGTGTTCTGTTCCAGAGAAAGTGAGGCGACAAATCTTTTCAAATTCCGAGAATTTTCTTCTTTGTGTTTATGACTTGAGCAATTGAATGGAAAATATATTTTAAAACATGTTCATTTAAAAAATATTTGCTGACTTGTTAAGAATATTTCATATTATACATATTTGTAGCATGCATTCATGTAACTAACATTACTAAACCTTATGTTATCATAATGTATTATAAAAAAATACAAGCATTGTTTAAATTAAAAGAGTAGTTAAAATTGCAAACATTTTTGAAATTAAATATGATGGTTCAAACTCAAACGAAGCATGAAATATAGTATAGCGACCACATATATTATTCAAACAATTATTACTTAAGCTTAAAACCTAATATATGATAATTGCAAATATAGTTTTATAGACATTGAATACTTTTTAAATATTTCTTTAGCTATTATTCCTATTGAAAAATTACATTGTACAATAATAAATCATTTTTAGTTATGTATAATTGATTTGACATTATCTTTACCATGTTAAAAGAATCAGTAGATTTATTTTTTATTAAATGCTTTAATTTTTTTATTTGGATCTCATTAGAGAAAAATTGATTAATGGTTTATAACTATTTAAGTAGATAAAAAATAAGACTGATTTATTTGTTTGTGATTACATCGTTTTATTTAACTTTATATGCTGTTGGAATTGGCATTTCATTCATTGTCCATTCAAAAAAAGATTTCATTTATTTATTCCCTGAATGTAATGCTTCTTCTTAGTTTTCTGAGTTTTGATTGCGTAACCCAAGATAAACCTCAAATATTTATCGTATGGTACCAGCATCCATAAAATTGATTTTATCCAATTTCGTTCATTTTAATTTTTTGAACTTTTAAACTGCAAAAGAACTGAAACTGTTTATTTATTTTGAAACGGCTGATTTATTTGTTAAAGAAATGCAGTACTGTTTATTTTACTATCTTCTGACTACACGACCTAGCATTAACCGCATATTTCCAAGTCGTTTGGCACCGCAAATTCGTTTGAGGTCAAGTTCATGTTCTTCCTTCAACGTAGCTGTAAAGTTGTTCGTTCTCATCATTAAGACTTCCTTTCGGATCCGTTTCTCACCATTTTTATTCTGCTGTTCAAACAAGAACGAAAATAATTTTCGATTTATTTCAATTCTAGTTTTTTTGCGTGAAATATTTAAAAAACTGGTATTTGTACTGTTATTTTTTAAGTTTTGTCTGAAAGAATTTTAAATCCAATTATCTCTCTTCCTTATTTTTTATCGTAATCATTTTATTCCTTTGAATATTTTTTTGTAGTATTATCTACTTTGAAATCACTTGATTTGTATATCACATTCTTAAATCAGTATTTTACATTTGACCTATTTTATTTTTGTCTCATGTTTTTGTGTTAACAATTTTTATACCCATAATTAACTGAATAACTAGCATTCCAATCATACCAACAGTTTTTAATGATTGTTATGTATAAAGTTTAAATCACCAAAATATATTTGAAAGAGTATCAAATGCCAAAATACTTATTTTTCTTTAAATTATTTTACTGTGATTAATTTTATCGTATTTTTTATTTTTCCATTTTGTCTACATATCGGAGCAGAATTTGATAACGATAAAGTGCAGTTTTCATCAATGTAGCGGGAATGATCCAACTAAATTTAACATGTTAACTTACGATTTTTCGTAATATGTTTATTTGTTAAATAGTATGCTGTTAATCTTATTTAATACATCTTTCCAATTGCTATTCCAAAATGACGCACGATTGAATGTTAGTTCTATATGTTTTTAATGCTACTTATGAATTTTACAATGTAAGGCATTAATTGTTTTTTTATCGAACAATATTGAAATTTATTTCTTTTTACATGTGTATATTGCAGTAAGTGAGAATTAAAATAATTATTCTTATTGCAGTAGTCTTTTTTTTTTTTTTTGAGAAACATTCTAAATGACATTTGAATTTTGGTTTTGGAATTAAATAATTATTTAATTAATAATTAAATTTAATATAAATAATTGGAATAAATATAATAAGCATCTGGAAATATAAAATAGGTAATGCTTTATCGATTGCTAAATTCTTAAGATACATATTTTTTAACTTTGAAATCAATATGAATCCATTGGAATCAAAGAAAGATGCAATATTAATAAATTGCATTCTAAAAACATTTTATTGTATTTATTTTTTGCTTAAAGAAAATAGATTTATTAAATTATTTTATAGCTATTAAGAGTTTATTTTAAACTGACAAATAAAAACATTAGAATTTTATCCAAATGGTTTAGAATAAACGAAAATTTTCTTTAAAAATCTTACATAAGCATACGCAGAAGAATGGATTTTGATAATCATAACTGCCAGAAATGAACCTAATTCTCAATTCATTGTTTACATCGAAGCGCGTACGAAAACTGATTTAAATTGTAGCAATTTAAGCACATTATTTCTTCCAAGTGGGCGTTATCTAAAAATCAGCATTTGGCCGTGGGACACCAACTGGCTGGGAAAGTACACTTCCTTGACTCTGTCACCTTCCTGCAACAAACATTCTAAATAATATCATCAATGTTAGTGGAACGTGCTATGAAAAATAATTAGGCAATTTTTTTTCTTCGCTACTTTGATGATCGAATTGAGATCGTTAAAGCTTTCGCCTAAGATAATTATCTATACCTGTAGCTTTAAGACTATCTGGTGTTCTTTGTTTTCATGGGAGCAATTATTCAGGTGCTTAATGAGGTTGCTGGTTTATTTAGACTGTAGAGTGAGTGCATTTTACATTGTATCTCTTTAGGTATTGTTTAATTGGCTGAATTGTTGATTAAGTTGCTGGATGTGGAAGCAGTAGGATGAGAGAGTGGTTTATCTTTGCGATGCAGTTATTTTTTTTCCATTGAAAAAAAAATTTGGGGAGTAGGGCGGGGGGCTTTCATTTTATGAATGAACTTTTATTAATTTTTTTAGGTTGAGGAAAAAAATAAAAGAAAAAAAGAATCTATTTATTGAATTTTAAATTTTGAAATAAATCTGATATGTCTGAGTACATCTTTCTTATACACGCGTTTTCGTTTCTTATTTATGCGAATTACGTGATTTCAAAGTTATTGCTGCTATAGGCTATGGCAATCTAGAACAAAGGTTGTTTATGTATATATCTTATTTTCATGTATATAATACGCTGCGACGAATTATCCACAAAACCCTTTTTTCGAGTAATATATATATATATATATATATATTGCATCTAAACTGCAGATTATAGATAGGAAAATACAATACTAATTGATATGGCGCCGTTACCTTGGATATAAATTATTTTTTATAATATTTTTATGATAGAAACTACTTTCATAGGACATATTATAATATTCAAAACCATTTTCAAGACATGTGTACTGAATTTTTTGAGCGACAAATATTTTTATTATTATTATTATTTTCCATTATTTCAAGTAGTTCAATGTTTTAACTTTACCCTGCAAAGGAATATCTATAAATTTCTTAAATGAAAATGGTAATCTAAATAATTTGGAGTTAAATTTTCTAAAGAATTAATTACAACCGAAAGAAAAATTAGAAAAAATTACTATTTTATTGTTGAAAAGGTATTTTTATTTTATTTTAAGATAGTGTACATTTTTTTATAATGAATCTGTGCGGGGTGGGGTAGAAATGCAAAATATTGTTTGGTTTCTTGTTACCTGAAGCATTTTGCTTTATTTGAGATATTATTAAATCACGAATCTGAATGAAATCAAAACAGTTAAAAATATATGTATTAAAAATAAAATAGAAATTTTAAAAATTCAAAGTAGTTCAAAACTAACTATAGTTTTAAAGTGTTTAATTGTAAAAAAAATTCAATAGTTCAAAAGAAAATATTGTGCAGAAATAAAACTGATATCATTCGTATGATAAAAAAAAATTGGTTAAAAAAGTTTCTTCTGGAATAATTCGCCCCGAAATTACTATGGAAAAGAATGTGAAATCTTGGCGAATTTCCGATTAATTGAGTGTTTAATTAATTTTTGTTACTTAAAAGATTGGCAACATTCTTTCTTTTGTTATAAATAGTGAACGTGCAAATTGTGAATTCGATCCAGATATTTAGAAGATATGGATCATACTTATACAGTTGTGACTTTTATTTATGTTCGGAGATTGTTTTACATTGTTTTCCACAGTAATTTCGGGGCGAATTATTCCAGAAGAAATTTTTTGAACCATTTTTTTTTAAATCATTCGAATGATATGTTTTATTTCTCAACGATATTTTTTTTTCAACTATTGAATTTTTTTTACATTTAAACACATTAAAACTATTGTTAACTTTGAACTTCTCTGAATTTTTTGAATTTCTGTTTTATTATTAATGCATATATTTTTAACTATTTTGTTTTCATTCAGAGTAGAATTGAATGCTTGAGCTGTATAGAGTTCAACACGCTTTGGCAGAGTCGAATAAAAATCGACGCGTATGTTCTTTCGCACATACAAGATCAACTGCGTTTAAAAAAAAATTGTAAGGCCTACTTAAGGTGTTGAAATTTGGGAAGGATGATTTTACATTCGTTTGCCATACATATTATTTCACAAAAATTATTTTTTCACCATCTTAAATTTTAATAAAATTGGCTGTTGAACAAAAACATTTTTGTATGAGTATTTCTAATTTTAGCCAGTTTTCTAAAATTATTCGAATTAGGTTTGAGAATTCTAAAATACTGTAAAGGAGTAGATTATCAGAATTCACGAACTGCGTTTAAAATTATTTATTTTTTTCCTTATTCTTACAATAAATAGAACAAATAAATGCATGCAAAGCCCTGAGTTAGTGACAAAAATGTATTAAAATTATCTGAAGACGAGGTTTCGATAAAATATTATTTATCATTACTATTTCTTTTGGATTTGCTCTACAAAACTTTATTCCAAATGAGGGAAAAAAATTCATAAAAAATATTATCAAATTTTATTTAAACTCAGAATTTTAATCTCAAAATTAGATTTTTCTATCTTCACTTATTTTATGTTTGTAGCAACAGCATGATCTCTGTACTTATAATTACGAAACAAAGGTTGTTTATATTGATATCTTTTTAAAAAAAAAAATTGTGAGTGTTATATGACTAATCGCGAATAATGCATTTTCTTTAATATATATATTTTTTAATTTCTAGGGAATGAATTTTAAAATA
>JAPMOQ010001328.1:730373-744839 GCA_026543055.1 Argiope trifasciata | reverse complement strand
TAAGCGCTGTAAGGTTCGTGATCGTTATTTACAGTTGAGATTTGACGGAGTGGGTTAATGTTAGTCAAGGATGCCTCTGAGAAGACGAAGAAGCCATTATCAACAGCTCACTCAGTTTGAACAAGGTCGTATTGTAGGGCTACGAGAAGGTGGGTTTTCTTTCCGCGATATTGCTGAAAGACTTGGCAGGAATGTATCCACTGTGCATGAGTATTGGCGGCAGTGGTCAAGGGAAGGTATTGCCTCAAGAAGACCAGGTTCCGGGCGGCCACGTGGTACTACTGAGAGGGAAGACCGTCGTATTCGGCGTATGACTGTGGCTAATCGTACTGCTTCTGCCGCTGAAATTCGAGCTGCAGTTGGCACCACAGTGACACAACGAACTGTTACAAATTGGTTACTTCAAGGACAGCCCCGAGCCAGACGTCCTGTACAGTGCATTCCACTGACTCCAAACCACTGCCGTTTGCGACGTGAGTGGTGTCAAGCTAGAGCTCATTGGAGGACGGAGTGGAGATCTGTTGTGTTTTCTGATGAAAGCCGGTTCTGCCTTGGTCGCAGTGAAAGCCGTTTGTTGGTTAGAAGGGTGAAGGGATAGCCGTTCGTAAGGCCAGGCGAACGCCTGCTAGTGACCTGTCTGCGGCCTAGACACACAGGGCCTATTCCTGGAGTTATGGTTTGGGGAGCAATTTGTATGACAGCAGGAGCACTCTCGTGGTTATCCCACGCACCCTGACTGCAAATTTGTACGTCAGTCTAGTGATACAACCTGTTGTGCTTCCATTCATGAACATAATTCAAGGGGGTGCTTTCCAACAGGATAACGCTCGCCCTCAAACCGCTGCTGTAACCCAACATGCTCTACAGAGTGTCGACATGTTGCCTTGGTCTGCTAGATCACCAGATCTTTCTCCAATCGAGCACGCATGGGAAATCATTCGACAACAACTCTAGCGTCATCCACAACCAGCATTAACTGTCCCTGCATTGACCGCCCAAGTGCAACAGGCATGGAACTCCATCCCACAAACTGATGCCCGATACCTGTACGACAAAATGCATGCACGTTTGCATGCTTGCATTCAAAATTCTGGCGCGTACACTAATGTGCCAAAATTTCACATTTGAAATGGCTCTACCTGTGATCTTGAAACTTTAATCAATTAAATATGTTACCTAGGCAAATGTATTCCTAAAATTTCATTACTGTACAATAATTTTTTCTTGGTGTTGGGATTTTTTTTCCATCAGTGAATGTATATATTTACTATGTGTCTGGCGCAGTATGGTCAGAATTGGTTCTTGCGTCATTAAAATTCACAAATCCAATCCTAATCGATTGAAAAAAAATATGTCACAAAATCACATTCAAAAATTGATATATTTTAATCGTTGCGTCTTTTAGTTTTGGCGTTCAGAGGTTTCTAAAAGTGCCATCAATTGACGATCAATCCATTGTTGAATTTAAATCGAAATTTGATAGTTTTGCACTGTAGATGCTTATTTTAAGTATCGAATTTCATCTATCCAGTTTCCTCCGTTTTGTAGTTATCATTTTAAATTAACATGGGTCATACAGACAGACTTCCTTTGAGCGGATTTTGCCTCAAATGTGTTAGAAGTATACAAACTGGATATGAAGGCTGTATACTAAATTTTATCCGTTTAGATCAACAAAAAAAAATTTGATTTATCCTTGTCATAGGCAGATAGACGGACATTTTCTAGAAATGTGTTTTTCGAACTCGGATACGTCTAGAACATGGAGATTCGTCCAAATCGCGAGTTCGATTTGGTTTTGAAGATTACTATACTTCCTCTGTACTACGTATAAGAAAAGGTAAAAATTAATGTCAAATGTTTATTATTGATTTTCATATTATCGCTAAGATAAACGTTTTTAAATCACATAATTTTACTACTTATTTAATTAAACCTGAAGTTTCGAGACTCACATTAGGAGCCTTAAATTTTTAACACTGCTCATAACAGTTTTAATGATGATACTCGTCTAAATATCTTTTTAAATATATTTGGTGAAAATGGATTTCTTTTCTTTTTATTAAAAAAAAATAATAACTGTAACATCATAAGCTTTTCTTCAGTTTTGAGATTAAGTAATTGGGTACATTTGCCGTATTAGCATACCATATATTTATATAAATTTTAGAAATACTTAAGGTATCCGACTACGTTCAAAACACTGGTTATCGATCATATTGGGGATTTTTAAAAAATTCTTATTATTTCTTGTAGTTCTGACTTTTCTATTCCCATAATAGTTTATCTTTTCTAGGAAAAGGAAGGTCTGATCTATCATCTAGTATCAAATATTTTCCAGCTAAAATTTGTGTTTAGCTTCTTTTTTCTCAAAACTTTAATTTTCATAAAAATTCTGTACCGTTAACATGTTATCTTAAAACCTAATAGAGGCATTTACATAAAAATTTCAGCGTGTATTTTAAATAATATAGTCAATGAAATGAACCAAAAGTTTTATTGTTGGTGAAATACTTTTTCATTTATAGCTTTTATAAAAATTAAGTTGTAAATTTATGGGAAAAAAATGCATATATACGCATATTTTTACCCATAACTTCTTGCATCTCAAGAATTTTCTTAGATTTTGGTTCATGTACTATAACTTGTGTACAAAGATAAATAATATCGCTGCATTAAAATTTTGCCTGAATATATATCTTAAGTAATAGGAAATCTTGCATAATATCTACAGATTTCATACCAACTTATTTTGCAAAAAATAAATAAATAAATGCACCATAGGTTTAACTTAGTTCTTACTTTTCTGCATGAAGAAATATATTTTAACTAAGGGAAATTATGAAAACTGTGAACTTAACTATTCACGTAAATACCTAGCATAACTAACACTATTCACAGTTCATCGATTTTACCTTTAATTAATGCAGCAGTCTCCAGAACAGTAGCTACT
Source organism: Argiope trifasciata (assembly GCA_026543055.1). Taxonomy (NCBI): domain Eukaryota; kingdom Metazoa; phylum Arthropoda; class Arachnida; order Araneae; family Araneidae; genus Argiope; species Argiope trifasciata. Next base: position 741,886 of record JAPMOQ010001328.1, on the reverse strand, counting down.
TTTATTAGAAGCCTAACCTTGATGACAAATCCTGCTGTGTTTGTGGAATTCCATATCCTGTTATGATAATTCTGCTACCCAACCAGACACCCCCAAGTGCGTCAACTTCCGCGTTTTTTCTTTTTTTTTAATCCCTTTCCCTTTTAAATATAAATCATGATATGTATCTTTAGCCATAGCTCTCTGAAGAAAATATTTATTTGAAAAAAAAGTGGAATCGTCCTTGGAATTTTAATGAGAATTTTCTGTATCAAAACATCTAATTTACATCTGTTCTGCTTGATTCAGTTGATTAATGTGTGAGATACGACGACAAGTTATCGTTTGCTCTTTTAAAATCTGTTGAAAATTAACGGGAGTGTGGATTTTTAAGATTAGATTAAGAAAATTTCAGCGGATTAAATAGAAGTAACAAAATTATTCGTTGCAATAAATATTTTCTATCAAAGCCAAAATCTCAAAAAAGATGCTTAATAGATACGAAATATGCTTATTTTTAGATTATAAATTAAAAGAATTAATTAACATTTGTAACTATAGCTATAGGGTGAATTCACGGTCTATTTATATTTATTTACTTTTTTTGCTTTCAATATTTAATTTATTTACTACCGATTAGTTGTTTTAGTTGATGATATTATCTTGACAATTGTGAAAGGAAAAATATTTGAAATTGTTCAAATGAAACTAAGTTTAAAAAAATAATCATTTTTATGTATAATAATATATCTCTTAGTAGTGTTAACACTGAACTTGAAAGTGAGACGGATTTAATACTGTTGCCATAGAAAAAATATTTGAAATGTTAAAAATGTGATGATTTGAAAAATAAGTGTGATGATTAAAAAATGTATTTATTTGATAATTTATTCATTAAATCCCTTTAAATGATGCTCTAAATATTGATATTCTGCTCGATATTTTTAAGTAATTTTATAACCGTAAATGTTTCCCTTCGCCCTTCAGCGGTTGCTGCTGTAAACAGTTAGTTCAAACCTTGGAAGCAAGCGGTAAACATGATATTATCTCGAATTAATTGTAATTAACTGTTATTGTCCCAAATAATTTTGTCCCCATATAAATCATGTTCTTTTCTTTTAGTAAATATACTTTAACTTACTAGGCATGATTTATTGACTTTAATTGAATTTCACCAAATTATCACAATATCTTTATTAAAATCATATTTATTCTTCAATATTTGTGAGCAAACTTTCAAGTACTTATTACATACAAATTATTTATAGTAAAGTTATATATACATATCAAATTAACAACGAGAAGTCATGTTGATGCAAACGTCTAATGCAGAAAATGAAAACATATTTTTCATTCGCAATCGACGAAATCATGTCATTTTAAATTCATCTTACACAATATCGCCTGCTACTTTATTTTTTACTAAAATAAGATGATCTGTGGCATCAAATGTTATCTACAGAGATGTTTGCCTTCTCTGTGTTATTATTATCATCATTTGAAGAATTGGCGAGTTTTAAAAATCAAATGTTTTAATAATGTTTAAAGAACGATTAAAAAAACTTTATTTAACTGCATGTAAATCTCTATTTAACTGCTTTTATTTTATTTAACCATGTATTGCAACTTAAATATGTGTTTACAACTTGGAGTATGAAATGCTGTCATTTAGAATAAAGAATTTATTTCTTATCTATTTTCAAGAATAAGTATATTTAAATTTTAAATTACAACAAATATCAAAACAGTTTTCAAGAAACATTTTTCGATATCAGTAAGGGAAAGTAAAATTTATTTAAATATATCTTTTTCTTGTTTTGACTGTTTAAAATTCTATTGTCAAATCTTTACGCCGCCATATTTGCTTGCGTAGTGGGAACCGTTTTTAAATGATTAAAAAAACATTCTTAAATCTGTATGCTTAGCAATATTTTTGTACGAATTTGAAGACAATATTTTTAATAATTTGGGTTTCTACAGAAAACAAAATGCAAACGTTGCGATTTAATTTATATAAATTTAATGGCACTTCCACTTTTTTACATTAATTAATTTTCAAATTGTCTTGTATTTATTCATTAATTTTTTTTTCTAATAAATCGCGGCTCCTAAGCATGCTATTAGAAAAAAAATATTACCTCTTTTTGGCCAAAGCGAAAGGAGAGGAAAAACCCGTACGAATTTTCCCGTGGAATTTCTTTATATATTTAAACAATCATTTACATCTGTTAGCTTTTATGCAGATGATTAATAAGAAATGGTATCGAATATTTGTATTTTATTGTTTGGTAATGAATTTATGAGCATTGCAATCTGGGATTAATCCTTATGAACGAATCATTTAGAGTAAATAGAATCTATTGAAACGAACGAAAATCTCTTGTTTTGAGATGGATTCCAAGATTCGTAATAGATAACACATTTGACACATTAAAGGTGGGAGTCTTAGTACTATGATTTGATCAGCGTTACCTAGCTTATTTTCTTCAAGATCCCCCGCCTTTAATGTGTTAAGAAAAGGAGATACCAGTGTCTACACGGCCGATTTTAAAAAACTCATTAAAAAAATTGTGCATTTTCATAGCAATTTTCATGTTCTATTTGTGTTTGTGAAGCTCGATAATCTGCATTTTAAAATGTATTTACTAAAGATAAATGTTATAATATATTAATATAAAATTTTTATTATATATTAATTATAAAATATTAATTTAAATGTATTTATTAAAGAATAAATTTAAAAGAATTTGAGAAGCGTGAATTGGTATGCCCAAGTACTAATTAAATAATTTGAATTTCAGTCAGAACTTCTTTGGCAATAAGATAAATGAATTTTTTACACCTCTCTGATTACAGAATATATATAATTGCTTCGGTGTAACTATCAAAATTCAAAAATGCAAATAATCTAATGAGATGAAACTTTGTTATGTTTATTTGCAGTTACAGCTGTCCTTAGAAAGTGTCCTTACCTGATCATTTAAGTACGTTTATTTAAACGTAACAGTAATTTGACGACATTTGACTGATGTTTTTATCTCAAGAATCTCTACTTTTGGAACAAAGCCACCAGGAAATTGATTGTTCATTGATTTGTCTATTACTGCGAGCACGAAAAGGGTAGAATCTACAAACATGAGTTTTAGCATGCAATTTTTTATACTAAATTCTTTGCACTTTACACAGCATTCTGGATCAAAACTGTTGACAATTTGTCTATGTGCATACAAATGCGATGATATTAAAATGCCAACAGCATAGATGAATGAAATTTTGTATGTATTTTAACGCATACAACACACAAAAGCAGCATCAGTGGTATCTCCAAAATTTCTCATCTGCTGTCTTCTAAATGTTCTTGTCCCCTTACCCCAGTGTAAGCATTAAAAGTATGATATCATATCGGAAGGAGAAGTTTCTGGAATGTGATTGGCGGTTGTTGTCTTAGCTGGTACCGAAATGATGTTGGGCAGTGATTCCCAAAGTGGTCTATATCGACCCCTAGGGGTCTATGACAACCTGCAAGGGGTCTACGTCAGCGAAAAAAAATTTTGGGGATCCATGAAATGAAAATGGGGATCCAAGATAGTAAATCTCAGCACATACACTGATAGTACCTATTTACTCAGAACTAAGTACAAACGAAGAACTTAAGGTTCAGTTTAAAAACGGATATCAGCGATTCTGGCTTCTTTGCAACATACCCGTTACTTATCCCGTATTATGGAATATAGCGAGGAAATTTTTGATCTCCTTTCCATCGTCATACCTAGTGGAAAAGGGGCTTAGCGCTGTTACTAATCTCTTAACGAATAAAAGAAACAGACTGGACATCATTAGCCGAGGAGATTTAAGATTAACCCTTACAAAATTGGCGCCAAATGTTGATAATTTATTGTTAAGGCATCAGGCTCATCCTTCTCATTAAAAATATGGACTTTTTGCTTATGTTAGTTTATTTTATGTTTATTTCATGTTACATAGATTTTACATAACAGATACGAAATTTTATTTTTAGTATAAATTTAAATTCAATTAATGAATGTATAAATTAACATGTGTTTTTACTTTAAGTTTTTAACAGTAAACTTCACTACAGTTAGAAATTTACAGGAAATCAATATCAGGTAAGTAGGGGGTCTATTCAATACGGAAAAACATGGCAAGGGGTCTACGACACAAAAAAGTTTGGGAAACTGTGATGTAGGGTAACATTCCCTACCTATAGCAGGACCTCTTACGGAAGCTATCGTGTCGTGGTTGGTGATGTTTCTTAGCGTTCAGGTTTGATTTCCACGGCGGTTGATCATTCAGATTTATATATGTGCCTGCGGGTTAGTCGGAGTAGTCAAGCTATGATTAATAAATGCACTTGTGTGTTATTAACCGCATTTCAAGGTAGGAAGAGATGGGACAAAATACCCATTCAACCTCATTCATATCAGTGTCTAAGGTCACTGATTAAAGAGAAGAAGCCTTTATATAAAAAAAAGTTTAAATTATTTACAGCAAAGAATATTTAAAAGAAGAAGGCATTAACAATTAGGACAGGACAGGCTATTTACAATAGAGATAAAAGTGTAACATTTAGATGGCACCAAGGGTGAAGCCTAACTAAATACCCCATGGTAAAACTATGTACCATCGTAGCGTATTAAATAACCATGATATCGGAACAAATGACCCACTCTCTCCCTCTCTCTGTCTGTCTGTCAGCCGAGCGAATGCTCACAGCTCGCTTTTCTAAAACTTGACGTCACACATCTTAGACTTAGGACCAATGGTGCCTTTAGTAGAACCCATGATGCCGTCTATTACAATAAAATAAAACTAAATGTGGAGTGGTAATGGCCACTAATTAAATCTCTACGTAAATAAAGTTACGAAATACCCTACTCGCCTGCTATTAATGGCTGGATGCAATTAATACACAATTACTAGCAAATCGAAGGCGTTTTGGGGCACTTTTTTTCTAACCGATTGAAACCAACAGTTGACAAAGAATACCGTTGTTATAGGCTTAAGTCTTTGCCTTTAGTTATGTTGGCATGCTTACAATAGCTCTGATCGACCGATAGTTTATCCCTTCATGGATTCGATTGCAAATTTGATTGCTATCTATTCTACTTCCTCTTTTACTTTTTAATTTACACAGTTTTTTTTTAATTTGCTGTAAATTGATTCACTTGGTTTATGTCTTTTGAGACGTATAAAATACTCCAGTGGATTTTAAAAGAGAGAAAAACTGGTATTCCATATTTTTTATTTAAAACTGAAAAAGCCAAAATTCTTTGTGAACTAACTGAACTTCAATAGCGGCTACTAATTATAATAATTTAAATTTCATTCAGTTTATTCATACATGAAGCATGGCGATCATCTAAGATTTATCTGTTTTGTGGTTTTAAATCAGCGCATTAAGTTATCGAAATATTGATACTCAGGTTTGCAACGCATGATTGAGAAACTTCAGACGATTATTCACCCACACAGAATTAAAATTCATCTGCGATGAGATTATTATTAAAAACAAAAAGTATCAGCTGCCCAGTCTTGGATGATCAGATCTTAGTGATATTTGTTTCGATTGCAGATAAAGAGAATCCATTAATAAATTTTGTGCAAACAAAAAGATTTTACTTTCTATCTATGCATGTTTTTTAAGTGATTCTTTAAATATTCAGTAAATTTGTTTATTAAGGTGTGTGTTTAAAAGATTGTGTCTGTTTTTAAGAAAGTGTGTTTTTAAGATTTCTATCGGACTAAAAAAGTTCATTTCGTTTGTTGTTTTTGAAATCCAGGGCAAGATATATTTTGATAAGTTCATTGCTTTGTTAAAAATTCTTAATTTTTTTTTTTTTTTTTTTTTTTTTTTTTTGTTTTCGCGTTAATCTTGCCTACATTTAGTGTAGTGTCTTTCAGATACGGAAATTCCCTGTAATTTTGAGCTTGCGCTATTTAATTTTGATTTCAATTTGATTAGGGGTGAGATGACAAAGTAACATGCATGAATGTTAAATAGTTCCTAATTGAAATAGAATAACACAGTTCAAAAATAAAATGAAAATCAATATCAGGAAAGAATAGCGAAATCAAAAACATGTCCAATTTAGAAACTTTGAAAAAGTCTTTTTCTTACTTATTGCATATTTTCCCTTTGCGGAATAAAACACTCCAAAAATAATTTCCGCGAGTTTCTGAAATTAATAATTAATTAAAAACTTATTTATGTTTGCAAAATTTGATTGGAAGAATGACCAGCATAAGTTTTAATATTATTTTTCTTAATAATTTCAAGAATTATAGTGAAAGGACTACGTGCAAAATTGTTGCGTTTTCGAATTATATCTTTCATATGCCTACAAATATATAGATCGACAAGGCAGTCAAATCCTTCATGGATTTGATTATAAAATTCTTGTAAGATCTAGTGATAAAGTGTGAGCTAGCTGTTCTAGTGATAAAGCAATAAGCTACATTTAAACCTTCCAATTTTCAACTTTCAATGCCCGTCCATGTTCACTTAAGAATATTTAGGAACCTTTCTTGTTAACCGATATGGTTGAGAATTTTACTAAAATTTTAAATGTTTAGGGAATTCCACACAAATTTGATAAAATTTTAGTTTAAAAGTCACTTGGCAATTTTCTTTCCTTTAGTTCATTAAAGTTTATTAGTTCTCGACCGACACATTTCCAAATATATATTTAAATGCACTTATGTCTCAAAGAGATCTGATATTTGAAAATTCATGAATCTCTTGAGATCGAAATTTTTGACAGTTACTGCATTTTCTTCTTATAATGAATACTTACGAAAGCTATACAAAAATCCTTTTGCTATTTAATCACGAATATTTTTCATTCTTCACCGCGATAACTGTGTATGTTTGGAGCAAGGGATGTCAGCTCAGGTGTCGTTATCGTCATCTGATTGTGGCTCAAAATTATGAGGTCCGTCCCAAAATAGCCCTAGTGTTGCTTTACAACGGAATGTTAACTAAACTAAACCAAACCTATTGTTGCTTTGATAGTGGACATTTATATAACTAACTAAACTAGCTAAAAATAAATGGATAAAATTGTTTCCTTCAAAACTTTGTTCGAATATATTTTATTATTAAGTATTCTATAATAATAACTTTATATAGTGGATTTTTCATGTTTTCTATTTGATTAACAAATTTAAATTTAAGTGGATTTTTTTTAACGACGAGACTGGTGCATCTAATGCAGTTATTATTTCCCGCTTTTACATTATGATATACTTATTGAGTAATTCGAATGCACTTAACCTCATCACTTTTTTCTTCCCTCCCTTTTTTTTTTATGAAAACCTTTTGCTTTGAAAATCAGCAACAAAAAAAAAAAAAACTCCAATGTGATGATCTGCTGCCTTATTTTTCTTCTAATGGATCCTCATCAACCATAGATGTCTGGATCGGTATCATATTTAACAGACCGCGAACAGATAATAACACGCTCTTGGACCATATCTCTGAGAACTACTGTCCTAAATTGCACGCGAAGTTTTCTGCTTAATTACTTGATTCGAGTTTATGTAGCATCCAAATCTTTTGTCATATCTGGGACTGTAAAGATTTACTTTTGCAATCACTCCTATTAACTGCAACTTCGGTGATTTCCGCTTCGCGTGTTTCCTAGTTTAGTAAGCGAATACTTTGTGATTTTGTATTTTGTTATGTGGAATTCGTAATTGAATGTTCCTGTTTATCCAGATGGTGTTATTATTTCTCTTTCCTTTTCATTAATGTTCGTCTCCTCTATATTTTGACAAGCAAACGTGGCATCCTTTCTCATAGCAGACGATAATCCATCCTAATCTTTTCACGTGTGTGTTTCTTATTATTTTTCTGCTTCTACTTTTTGTAAAAGAATTTTTTATATTTTTATTCTTTCTCCCCAAAAGGAGGGGTGATCTCCAAAAATAGGGATAAATGTGGTGTGACATAAAGCTGTTTTTTTAACCACATAAAACAGTTTTTTGGAAACGTTTCAGAACATGTTCTTATCGCTAGAATATTCGATGAAAACTTATTTTGGATATTTGACAGCTGTAAATCGGTGAAACTAATAAAAATTATTAATATTTCCATATTTTTTACAGAAATGTGCCAAAAAATTGATTTTCTTTTTATTATTATTTATGTTTGACAATAGATATATCAAATATTTCTGAATGAAATATTTTCTCACTCATATGTATTCGTATTTCGACATTTTATTGGCACCTTCTTTTTGGGTTTTACATTATTTCTCCTTTTTATGTCGTTTTTCAGAAATACGTGCATGGATTTTTAAATTTGAATTATATGCTCTTGAACGGAAGGAAAAGAAATTCTTCTGGTAAAGAAATTATAGAAAACAAAAACTATAAATTCTCTTTTTAAAAAACTTGTTGTTTGGCGAATAAGAAATTAAAATGCTTAATATCTATATGTTGAGAAATTGTGAAAATCAATAATATAATAGATTCAGCGCCACTTTCAATCATCGGAGAATTTTTTTTAAAAAAATTCTATTTGTATCATTATCAAATGTGCGAATATCAGTTACTGTTTTAGCACCAAGCAAGTTAGGTATTTTCCTTTTCTGTCTTTTTCTCTTTTTTTAATATTTAGCTTGATTAACTTATTTTTGTCTAAAAATACTTAGTGGAAATAATTGTGAACTTCATATTTCATTAACTTCTTTTATATTTGTTGTTGTTTCTAATAAAAAGGCTTAATGGAAATAACCGTGAATTTCATATATTCACTTTCTTTTATATTTGTTGTTGTTTCTAATAAAAAGGTTAGTGGAAATAATTGTGAACTTCATATTTCATTCACTTCTTTTATATTTGTTGTTGTTTCTAATAAAAAAGCTTAATGGAAATAACCGTGAATTTCATATATTATTCACTTTCTTTTATATTTGTTGTTGTTTCTAATAAAAAGGTTAGTGGAAATAATTGTGAACTTCATATATTATTCACTTTCTTTTATTTTTTTTGTTGTTTCTAATGGCACTTGTCATTGACAAGCCCGCAGACTTATATGTTTGATTTGCAAAAATTAATGAGTTGACATCTGCAATTTTTATAATTCTGTATTTATGCTGATTCATTATATTCTCATTTCATGGCCTATCGGAGGATGTTATTTATATTTGCTGCAGTTACATATCTTTTATCTTCTCTTTTGAATACTACATGGCGATGTCTGATAGGCTATCCCATAATGCATTGCGAGTATAATCAGAATGATATGTGATACTGTACTGTTAAGCTGCGCGCGTAAATCTCATGTGTTATCTTGTCTTTATTTTTTTTCAGTGTGTGAATGTGGTTATTAAAGAAATGTTCCTGAAAACATAGGTCCTGTTGCTTCCTGCACAGATCATAATAATCTACATTCCACCACATATTTTATTATTATATTGGTGGATAATATTTATATTACATAAAAAGATTTTTAATTTCTTTTTTTTTCTTTTCATTTTTCTTAGTTTCCAGGGGTATGGAAACCCTCTCCTTATCCGACTACAAACCCGTTGTGAAAAAGTCTGTTTCCTACATCGTGGCAGCCGTGCTTATCAATGACCGAAGTGAGGTGCTGATGATGCAAGAAGCCAAAAGCTCATGTGCCGGTACGTGGTACTTACCAGCTGGGAGAGTGGAGCCCGGTGAAAATCTCCTGGTACGTCAGTTTTTAAAATAATCTTTGAATTTTAGTATTTTGTCGCTTACTTTACTACATATTATTGTAATATTACTTAAAATGAATGCTAATTTTTTTTAATTTCAAAAATGATTCTATTTTTAAAAATTTTTAATTATTGATTAAACATTTTAGTAGGTAAATAATAAGTCTAATAAGAGATACAATTTAAAACTTATAAAACCACTGAAAGATGTTCTCATTTATACAGGCTATTATTGTTTTAGATCCAATTGTCACAGATTAACTATCGGAAGTTAAAAAGAAAATATTATGCATTGACGGAGCTCTTTAAAAAATTGTAATTTGTTGTGCATTTAAATATAAATATACAACAATATTAGATATTAACAATAAAGATCCGGAATCCTTTGAATTGAAAAAAATTGTTGCTATTGGCGATAGGTAAGATCGAACTCACGATCTAATGGTTCATAGCCAAATAACATGACCACAAAACTAAAAGTGATCACTCAATCTTAAGGTTGTTATCTGACTTATAAAGCTTCCATTACAAATTCGTGAACAGTCAAATCAAAACTAAGAATTCAAAATGAATCTAAACAAATAGTGATTTGCTAATACACACACGCACTCACGCGCCTACAGATACACACACACACACTTGCCAAATGAAAAAACTAAAAAACTTTAAGGGGAAAAAATGCTTCCATGAAATATTAACCCATTGGTAACAAGAGATAAACATAAAATAATAGTACTTTTCCGTTATCCGGGTACAGCGAGAAATCGCCAAATAATAGACTTCCTCCAACATTGGCGACCCATTGTGCCCGATTTTTATTCGTTAACTGTTTTGTCATTCCTTTCGCTTGGCGACTTGGCTCGTGTTTGGTTCACATTGGCAACATTTGGACCCGGATAACGAAAAAGTATCGAAATAATAAAAATTGCAGACCTCAGCTCATTGACTTTTGTTACAATTTATAATAAGGCTGTGCAAATGAAATGTGAAGTTTCCAATCTCATAACTGATTTCTATTCATGCTTGTCTTTATTCAACCATAAATCAATCACAGTAAACATGTACATATAAAACTGAGTTGTTTGACTCCAAAACAGAAGTTGGGATTTGTACACCTGATAAGAATGTGGATAAAAGAGAATGGGGTGCATGAATTATGTGCATATTTTATCTATTGGTGCTCTATAGATTAGAATGTTTGATTTTGAGTTGCAAAATTTGGTGCAAATATACTTTGGAGAGAAGATTGAAAATATTCAATTCTCAAGCACTTTCCTTTGAATATTTTATTGAAAAATTTAATGAGACTGTGATATTTTTATAACATACATAAATATTATGGTAAAAATAAGTTTTTATTTCAAAATTCTAATAATTGTCTGTTTGCAAATACCAATTTAGCTACAATAATACTATACATTAAATATTAAACTTGTTAAAGTTTTAAAATATCTAAATGTTAACTTTTTATTGATTTTTTTAAATTAATTATTAAATAATTACATTCTTATGTTTTTTTCACTCTACAAGTCTATATTTTTATGTACTTAAATTTGTAAATATACATTTTTAATTAAAACACTTTTTGAAATGGAATTGAACACAGCTTTAATTGTTTGTATCATTTATAGTTTTGGTTTTCTTTATAATGATAAGTAGGTTTGGTAGATCTTTGTGTAATATGAATTACATGAGGAAAAAAACAACATGTCTTTAATTTCTTACCCATTGAAATAATAATTTAATATCTATTGTATATATTGGCTTTCCAGAAATAAATATTTTTAATGTAAGAAAATAAAACTAAATTTTTATTTAAATTTAATT
>JAPMOQ010001328.1:680622-703473 GCA_026543055.1 Argiope trifasciata | reverse complement strand
GTTTTATTTCTGGCCACCCGGTATATTGAAAACTGTATTTCTGTTTTTGCATAAGATGTATCGTTCAGCTTATTTGATATGTCTTAAAAATTTGTGTTAATGTCTTTCATTTTTTAGTCATTATTCTAGCTGCCGATACAGAGTAAATGTGAAATCTTAAAATGCTTGCAGTTCTATTTTTCATTTGAATTCTATAAATGTTCATTTTTTCTTCCTTGAGCGGGTGTTTTTTTTTTTTTTTTTTTTTTTTTTTTTGTACAATAAATACATTTTGATGTGGTTTATTTCATGTAGCCAATGTTTATGTCTTAATTCATATTACTTTCGAATTTCAATGTATAAACGAAATTAAAAGTTTTAAAATTAAACATTATCGGTAAAATCCTATTTCAGCCTACCTCTGGCGACTTTTTCAAAATCTCGCCAAATCGAAATTATTTGATTAGTGGGTAGTGGGTGGGTATCAGACTTCGCAGCGATCGGACATACAAAATAAGCGCTCCGTAGGGTCGCCGCATTTCTCTTTACATGTTGTCAGGGTTGCCATTTTGGAATTATTATCCCTGATTATTTGGCGAGATTTTGAAAAAGTCGCCAAAGGTGGGCTAAAATAAGATCTAGTATATAATAATGAATAATTTCATTAGTAATCTTAAAATCTGATCCTTGAGTAATTATTATTATTAGGTATCTGTCTAGCTCATCTTATTACACAATTTTGTCAACTAACCAAATTTTTGTGTTTTGTTTAAATTTCTTTTCATTTTCACATGAAATTTGGTTAGCTGTCAAGTTTGTGTAATACGATGAGCTAAACAGGTACATAATTAATAGACACACTCTGCTATCATTTTATAAAAACCTAACACGTCAATTAATGTTCTAAAAAATGAAATGCCACGCACGAGAAATCTTGTTCTTTAATTAAAAATTCATTTGCATTAGATTTCAATCCATATACATTATTTTCTGCTACTGAATCTGTTTTCAAAGAGTTACATTTAATACCTAAGACAATACAAATGAATTATTAATAAAAGAAGTTTTTTCTTTCCTTCATATGCAAATATATATGTATATATATACATATATATATATATACACAGCCGATTCCGGTTAATCGGACCAGGACCACATCGGGACGCGATTATTTTGGTCCTAATAACCGGCTGGTCCCATTACACGAACATGCCCTATGTTACAAGACGAGACGTGCTATACGTAATATATTAAAATGTCATTATGACCTTTATTGCGCGGTACTCGCGTATGGCAAACATACAAACGAGAACTACTGTTGCTTATGAACTTTATTCATTGAAAAATAAATTTACAAACAAATTCTTCGAAACGATCTACATGATACTCAGCATGCGAAGCAAAATAAAAAAAAAAGTTCTTATCAAATTCAAGTCAACGTTTGAAGAACTTACTACCGAGCTGTCCGTCCTAAGAAACAAAGTGCTTGCTCACCTCCCACTGGTTCTTTTCCCTTTCGGACTTCCTGCTGTACACAGGCGACTTGTGGCTTCTTTTTTATCTTCCTTGCCACGTTCTTTGGTCCGTTTAAACAGAATTTTAGTTCAAATAAGGAAATAATATTAGGCTTATGTACATAGGATTTGTTTCTGTTATTTGAGATTCGGTCCGAATAAGCGGCTGTTCCGATTATCCAGTGGTGCAATTAACCGGATTCGACTGTATATATAAACATACTTAAAATGCAACCTCAAACTAAGCCTACGAACTTAAAACGGTGCCTTTAAACATTATTAAAACTGAATAAAAATGAAATTTGAACATATAGTAAGCAAAATTATTATACCTTCACTCTTAAAAAATACATTTAGTCCATATTTATTTTTATACTTCCTTCATTCTGCACATCTCCTATATCTGTGCTGAATTCAACTTTAGGGTCGATCTTATCTTAGCCCACCTTTGGCGAATAATAAGAATTTTTTGGCGAAAGGTAAGAATTCTTTTTCCTTAACCTTTTAATTCAAATACTTTCGATTTTGCCTGATTTTGAAAAATTGGCGAGATTTTGAAAAAGTCGCCAGAGGTGGGCTAAAATAGGATTTTACCCAACTTTATTTCGTAAAAAAAATGGAAATATGTTTAATATAAATATTTAAAACCCGATCCTCATCTATCTAAGATGAAACTAGAACATGCCGCGAGCGCTATCTCCCATCACCTACTTTCCTCACCCACGGTTTTAATAGACTGAGCCAATCTCGTAGGGAGCCACTATTAGAAAGATCCGCTAGTATTCTATAATTAGTATGAAAATGATGGCATGACAGTCTCTTATTCATCTATGGGAAAAATTTCTTTGTTAGGCTCCCTTTATTTGAAATGAGGTATTCTTCATTCCAAAACTTAATCATGTTTTTTCTCGTCATCTTCCTGTAATAACAATGTTACATAATAATGTAATTTTACTTAATGTTGGCGTATGGTAGTTACGAAATATTAACCTTTGCCATGAATTTAGCTATTTTACTGAATCTATCGTATCGTCCTTCGCGATTCATCCTTGGTATTTGTTAATAATGTATATTTTTAAATCGAATTTGTGTTTTAGATGCGTTTTTTTTTAATCTATTGTAACAAAAATGTGACACAAAACTGCATTTATAGTAAAAAAAATTCCCTGCCAAATTAGATACATCTAAGTCAAATTGTTGGATTACTCTTTGCTTCCAGACTGGCTTGTCAAGAGAAAACTTAAGTCATGTCTAAATTCAGTACATTGTACGATAATTAAATTAAATAGATATAGAATACAAATATAGAAATGAGAAACAAATCTTAGTGAGTGGCTCAGATGCTACTACGATATCCATACAAAATGCAAAGATATTTTTTTCTTCTGATATATTTTAATTTTCTGATTTTTCTACTGAGGTAATAAAAAAACTGTAATAAATAAATTTTGATATTTATTTACTTTTTTATGGCTCTCTCCATTAGTTGCCAAAAAAAAAAAATATGAACTGCGCCCATCCACAATGGCGAAATCAATTCGATATATATTGGAACTTGGCAATTTTGGTGTACATCTAGGCGAAATATTGGCATCTTTTTTGCATTTTAAATCCTGCCTATTTTGAAAATTGCCAAATCAAAATAATAAACTCGGGAATACAACTACCTGGGCAAAATGCGGTCTCCTTGAAAAATCGCCAAAAAATACCAAATTGTCACCTACTAAAGTCACCAACCATCTAGGCATCGTATTTATAATGAAGATTGGCGATTTTGATGTAATATGAACATCGCCAAGCAAAATTTGGAAGCATAAAAATAAACTAATAAGGAAATTTCTAATGCGCACGCGTGGAATCCTTTTCTATGCCGTCGGTTTTTAAAAAGTGTATTCATTATTTGTAAACAATGGGTTATTAGTATCAGAAATTGCAAATTAAATCATCAAGTGTATTTCTTAGCGATCTGGCAGAAATTCAAGACTAAATATATCGCAGTATGTATTGCTTTATTTTGTATATATGTAGTGCTGGTAGATTATGTCCTAAACATTAACATACTTAATTTAGACTCCATCTCACATCGGAATTGGAGAACTCCATGATATTGAGAAAAGGTTTGGGTCGATCTTATTTTAGCCCACCTTTGGCGACTTTTTCAAAATCTCCCCAAATAATCACCGATAATGATTTCAAAATGGCAATCCTGACAACATCTGAAGTGAAATGAGGCAACCCTACGGAGTGCTTATTTTGTACGTCCGATCGCTGCTAAGTCTAATACCCATCCACTAATCAAATACTTTCGATTTGGCGAGATTTTAAAAAAGTCGCCAGAGGTGGGCTAAAATAGGATTTTACCAAAGGTTTTATTAAAACAAACACAGATCATCATAGCCAGAATACAACTTCCTTTTTCTTTTATTCTTTTCGAATTCAGAATTCGTTTTCGCAAAAGTTGTTTAAAAAGAATAACCAGGAGATGACAGAAGAAAATGACTCATTCTTCCAGAACAAACAGTCCCTATTGCTTCTTAAAAAATACCACTTCCCTGAGTTCTGATTGAACAAAAATTATTTATAAAAAAATAGAATACTACTTAACAAATTAAATATCCATGAACTAATCAAAACTTTAAAAGAAACAAAAGTTGGTGTTGCCACCAATTTTTAAAATATAAATTTACAATAATAAATAAACAAAAATCGTTCAACAGTGAAGAGCCGCCACATGTTGCTTTACTTTCTTGTAGACGTAGTATACAGAAAATACTGTCATCATCAAACAATTCAAACTCGAGATTTTGACAAACCTGTACGATTTAGATCTTCATGAGTTTGAAAAACACAGTTTTGGAAAATGCCTGCGTGTCTGTCTATAATTAAGGTAACTCTAGAATTTTTGAGCCAGACTGATGAAATTTGGTATACGATGTTTACACCAAGTTCGTAAATTTCAATCAAATTGTGAGTGCAATCGGTTCAGAGTGCACTAAAAATCTGATTTATTCAGAAATCCGTCTGTCCGGTTAATCGAAAATATTTAACACGATCACTCAAAACGAAAAGAGCCAGATAAATTAAATTCCTTTTTCAAATTTAGCATTTATGGTGAATCAAATTATTGATCAAATCAAATAAATTTTATGAATTAAATAAATTCAATTAAATAATTTTTTTTAAATATCAAATTTTGAACCAAATCTAACCAGCGATTGACCGTCTGTATTTCAGACGGTCTGTACTTTCTGATAACGTAATGACTTAATTTATCAGCAACGTAATGACTTAAATGTATCAGATTTGATAAGGCATTTTATGACTACATGTATAATTTTGAGTCTAAGTTTTTCTTCATTCACTTGGTGAAAATGTGTCTAAGACACAAACTTGAGTTTTGGATATTATTAACCACACACTAGGATCCGTGCAAAAATACTCGCCAGGTTGAAATGATACATTCAACAAAAATTTTCACGCCAAAGATTAATATTTCGTAACTTTTGTAAGCTAGACATTCTCTGAGATAGCATCTTTGTTAAATAATATGCGAAAAAGTTTTGAGAAGACCACTTCCACTGGTTGCTTTATTTTCATGCTTATTTCACTTTTCAATACTAATATTTATTTATTTTTAAACAAATATTGTTTATTTAGTTTTTTAAAGGATATTTTATTGCTCTAAAGGCATATTCAACCATAAACAGGGAAATACAAAGTAGTTTTTAAAATATATGAAAGGATTCGAATTTGAAAACTGTAATGCATGTTTGCAATGAATCATTGGCCGCGGTGGCCTGGTGGTAAGGTTTTGGCTTCGGAACCGGAAGTTTTCCGGTTCGAGACTGGATTCCACCGAAGGACCGTCGTGTAAGGGGGTCTCTTGCACGTTAAATCTGTCAGGCCTAACGTCCTCCCCCTGGTGTCGAGAGGGGGTTGTCAGTTCAGGTGTCGTCCTCGTCATCTGATCGTGGTTCTAAATGACGAGGTTCGTCCCAAAATAGCCTTAGAGTTGCTTTACAACGGGACGTTAATATAACCAAACTAACCGAAGTGAACCATTCTTGATAAGTTGCAATCTTTATTTAGAAGATGATGGATTCTATTTTTCTCAGTTTTGATAAAATGCACAGGTAGACTTAAAAGTGAAAACAAATTTCTCAAACTCGTTTATCCAACCTTTGTACGTATCTTTCAAACTACAGAGCGTCCCTCCGAATTCTTCAGGTAACATCTCAGGGGGAAAAACTTTAATGAGCGCATCTTTCTGATCTCCGTACAAATGAGCCTAAAGAAGAAAAAAAAAAAATGAATATGAAAAGCTTTTCAAAGATGTGTTGCTATTACTTAGCAAATGATAAAAATTACATAAAAGAAAAATGTAGGATATATATATATATATACACTGAAGTGGCAAAAGTCATGGGATAGCAATATGCAAATAAACAGATGGCAGTAGTATCGCAGGGAAAAAGTATAAATGTGCAGTTCGTTTTCCAGAGCTTTCATTTGCGTTCAAGTTATTCATGTCAACAGGTTTTTCGTGATTTATGGCGGCACGACGAGAATTAACAGACTTTGAACGTGGAATGTTAGTTGGAGCTAGACGCATGGGTCATTCCATTGCGGATATCGTTAGTGAATTCAACATTCCGAGATCCACAGCATCAAGAGTGTGCCGAGAGCATGAAATTTCAGGCATCACATCCCATCATGCGCGACCACCTGCACTTAACGACCGAGACCGCCGACATCTGTGTAGAATGGGCAATGTTAATAGACACGCAACACTTCGTCAAATAACTGCAGGAATCAATGTGGGACGTACGAGGGACGTGTCCGATAGGACTGTGCGGCGAAATTTGTCTTCCTTGGGCTATGACAGCAGAAGACCGACTCGAGTGCCTTTACTGACAGCACGACATCTCCTACAGCGACTCTCCTAGGCTCGTGAGCATATCGACTGGTCCCTAGACCAGTGGAAAACCGTGGCGTGGTCAGATGAGTCACGATTTCAGTTGTTACGAGCTGATGGTAGAGTTCGAGTGTGGCGCAGACCCCACGAAGCCATGGGCCCAAACTGTCAGCAAGGCACTATTCAAGCTGGTGGTGGCTGCATAATGGTGTGGGCTGTTTTTACATGGCATGGACTCGGTCCTCTGGTGCAACTGTACCGATCATTGACTGGAAATGGTTATGTTCAGCTGCTTGCAGATCACTTGCAGCCATTCATGGACTTCACGTACCCACACAACGATGGGATTTTTATCGATGACAATGCGCCATGTCACCGGGCCAGAACTGTTCGCAATTGGTTTGAAGAACATTCCAGACAATTCCAGCGCATGATCTGGCCACTTAGATCGCCCGATTTGAATCCCATCGATCATTTATGGGACATCTTCGAAAGGTCCGTTCGTGCCCAAACTCCTGCACCATCCACGCTTTCACAATTATGGACGTCTATACAGACAGCATGGCCCAATATTCCTGCAGAGGACTTCCAACGACTTGCGGACTCCATGACATGCATTATTATGTATGTATGCATTATTTCCATAAATTCAGAGTTCAATTTCTCTAAAAACACCTATAAGCGAAAAGGCAATTCACCAACAATAAAAAATTTGGTTCATTTCATTGCCCTTATTATGTAAAACACACGCTGAAATTTTTATGTAAATACCTCAATTAAATATCCTGTTAACGGTGGAGAATTTTTATGAAAATTAAAATGTTGAGAAAACTGAAGTGAAAGACAAATTTTAGCTGAGAATTATGTGACCCTGGATGATAGGTCAGCATTCCTTTTTCTATAAAAACAATTTCCTGTTTTAGAAAGAAGAAAGTCTGAACTACAAGAAATAACAATTTTAAAAATATTCGCCAATGGGGTCGATAACCAGTAATTTTAAAGTAGTCGGATACCTTAATCTAGCTTAAGGCGATTAATTGTAATAATAATAAATATCATGAAATAAGTATGAAATGAAATATCACGTATGATCATGCTTACCCTTCTCAAGATCTTCGTAGGCAGTAGCGTTTGTAATATGACGAAGGCTACACGGAACACGATGTTGACATTGACGCAGTCGATTCTCTTGATTCTGGCTGGCAAATCATTCTGAAATAGTTTATTACAAAAGTGTATTATTACAAAAAAAAATTCAATCAGTCAGAGCGTTTTATTATAGAAATTTGAAATTAGTTTGTTTCATTTTTCTTTCCTTTTTTTGGATTGACATAAATATGTTTTTATTGGAAAATAACAATTTGTAAAAAATTAAAGATGCGCCAGTTTTTGAAGTTTATTTACCGATGTTTCATTGATCAAAGTAAGACGACTTATTTTGTTAATATGTATCACTTTATCAGCAAAAAATGAAGAAAAAATAATACAAATAAGGTAATCAGCTTTACCTTATCTTCCAGGACAGCCACTATAGATGAGAAATCATTTCACTTTCACGCAAATAACCCATAATCTTGGAGACGAAACATTTATTATCACGTCACGCACATAAAACAAACGCAAAATGACATTTAGAATTAAAAGTTTCTTAAAATTTAATTTCGATTTAATCCGAAGACCATCTGCTGATATTTTCCTTAGCAGGTCTCGGTATGAACTGAAGTAAGGTGGCGCTGCTGTCGGATTCCAAAGTTCCAAGATGGGAGGAGTTTGTGATAATATGGATAATATATAATTGTCGTACATAAAATTGTGGTGGTGTTGCTATTTATGGCACTTTACAAGATCCAGAACAAATAAATAGATAATAAATAAACAGATCTGTCATCGATTTAAATTGAGTGAATGTTTCTTGTTTTTTTAGTAATGCCAACTGGGGTGAGTATGATGACTTAGCAACTTTATGCATCATATTCACTTGCACAACCCCTTTTTATAGGGTGGCACAACCACAGTACTCACATATAGAACACAGAAGAATAACCATGCCCGAAACGGGACGCCCAGATCTCGGGGAAGATACGATACCCCTATGCTAGGACGCCGGCAAATTGTGGTGTTGTAAAACGAAGAGCACCAAACTATAATTTTATTGCAATTTCCATATTTGGTTTATTTTGTGTTAAATATGGCTTTTGGTATATTTTTTGAAAACATATACAAATATAAGATTTTAAAATTAAATCAAAAGGGATAATTGCAATAAAAATATTCATCCTTCTCCAATGCGTCCCCTCAACATCCACGTTGTAACGTCTCGATCCTGACCGATCCAATAAGAGAGTAGATTTTCAGACCATTCGTTTATTTACAGCCATATATTTACATTAGACCTACTTGTTCTAATCTAGGTTAAAATATTTGCTATTTACACCAGTAAGTGGATGATATTTACACAACAGTCGAAGGTTTATCGTGAAATACGTTATCCATCAATTCGCAGAAATAACACCCCAAAAAACTAACAGGTTGTTAGTTAACACGGTTACTCCATGGGTAGCTTTTGGAATCCACCGAACTTTAACTACTGGAGCATCATTCAGCAGTCCGAAACCCAAGAAGTTTCTCCCCCCTCTCTTTTACCCCTTCCATTTTATTTCTCCCCTATCTCCGCCTCTCATTTCGCATTGGTGCACTTGAACTCTCTATCGCCCAATAGTCGTTCAGCAAAATGCCCCTCCCTCAGTGGGCACCAGGAACATGGGGATGCATATTAATGATGCTTTCTGATACTTACCATTCTGGAACACGCCTTAATTACAATTCCTTCACAATGGGAAAAATTTATCATTCAGATGGTTTGACACTCCTTCCCCTTGAAGGGGCAAGAAATTTCTCCTAAACGATGAAAACCCACGTGGGGTCCTTCAGCTGGACATCACTAATGACCAGATGCAATGACCACTTGGGTGAAGACGATCCCCATCTTGCAATCTGGAGGCATTTAACAATGGAGGGTTTTAACAGGTGGTGACATAGCTAGCTGGAAATGTCAATTATTAGGAATGGGAAAGGGGAACTTTACAACGTTGCTATTGATACGACAAAACTAAATAAATACCCTCTGAACCGAATTAAGTCCAATAGGGGTTTACGGGCGAAGCAAACTTATGAATCACCCCTTTCTCTCCCACACTAGCCAAAAGCAATTATTTTTTCGTTATTCTGCATGATGAAATCATATGACATTAAACGAGCAATTCTATTATAGATCTAAATTTATTTACTGTGTTTCGGAGACAATTCTAACCGTTTGGTTAAAGTGTAATATTTGAATTAGGATTTGCTTTTTAAGTTTATCTACATATAGGTGTTTTTCTTGCGGAAGGGCCGTGGTGGCCTGGTGGTAAGGTCTCGGCTTCGGAACTGGAGGGTTTCAGGTTCGAGACTCGATTCCACAGAAGAACCGTCGTGTGAGGGTCTCTTGCAAGTTAAATCTGTCAGGCCAAACGTCCTCCCGCTGGTGTGGAGAGGGGGTTGTCAGCTCAGGTGTCGTCCTCGTCATCTGATCGTGGTTCTAAATGACGAGGTCTGTCCAAAAATAGCCCTCGTGTTGCTTTCAAACGGAACGTTAATATGACTAAACAAAACTTTCTTGGGGAAAAAATACAATTTTACATATATACACAAGCTTTACATGACTTGCATAAGCCTGTCAGAGATAGAGTCCATATTTATCATGTTCGATCCCGCATTTGCAGTTGAATTAGATTTCGTTTATAACTTTAAACCAGCCATATTATAGGGTTTTAATACAATTTCACAATAAAAAAAACTGCCGAGCTTTAACAGGTACATTTTATAAAAAAATTTTCAGTAGCAAATATTTGAGCAACCCAGTAAACATGTTTAAATATGAAAACCATCAGAAGAGTTTATTTCAATATCTTTCAAACAAAAAGTCAAAATTTTAAAAGAAATATAAATAAAATGGCAAAAAATATCCACATATGATCCCACTCAATAGCGAAATCAGGTCCAGTTCTGAAAAACTAATGCGTTAATTGTTGAGATTGTTTATAAAGCAAATACGTGTAAAGCTATTTTTAAACTCTTAATTTTATCCAAATTTATTTCCAAAGCTTTATCTTAATTTAACCCCTATCGAAGTTCCTCAGAAATATTCTCTGTCTTTCCTGATCCGATGCCTTGTTATCTACTTAATTAATTCAAGAAATGCTTTGTAAAAATGTTTAGTCTGCGAGTGACTGATAAAAGTTGCTGAACATATAGATTAAGAAAATATATACACTGATGGAAAAAAAAATCCCAACACTAGGAAGGAGCTGTGCTAGATAAGCGAAATTTGGTAGGCGTGTTTATACATCTGAAAGATGACATCGATTCAAATTTCGAGCTACGCGAGTAAGTGTGGCGCTAGTAGCGACACTATGAACATGCAAATGAGATTTGCTTTAAATAAGCGCTGTAAGGCTCGTGATCGTTATTTACAGTTGAGATTTGATGGAGTGGGTTAATGTTAGTCAAGGATGCCTCTGAGAAGACGAAGAAGCCATTATCAACAGCTCACTCAATTTGAACGAGGTCGTATTGTAGGGCTACGAGAAGGTGGGTTTTCTTTCCGCGATATTGCTGAAAGACTTGGCAGGAATGCATCCACTGTGCATGAGTATTGGCGGCAGTGGTCAAGGGAAGGTATTGCCTCAAGAAAACCAGGTTCCGGGCGGCCACGTGGTACTACTGAGAGGGAAGACCGTCGTATTCGGCATATGGCTGTGGCTGATTGTACTGCGTCAGCAGCTGAAATTCGAGCTGCAGTTGGCACCACAGTGACACAACGAAATGCTGTTTGCGACGTGAGTGTTGTCAAGCTAGAGCTCATTGGAGGACGGAGTGGAGATCTGTTGTGTTTTCTGATGAAATCCGGTTCTGCCTTGGTCGCAGTGATAGCCGTTTGTTGGTTAGAAGGAGGCCAGGTGAACGCCTGCTAGTGACCTGTCTGCGGCCTAGACACACAGGGCCTACTCCTGGAGTTACGGTTTGGGGAGCAATTTCGTATGACAGCAGAAGAACTCTCGTGGTTATCCCACGCACCCTGACTGCGAATTTGTACGTCAGTCTAGTGATACAACCTGTTGTGCTGCCATTCATGAACAGCATTCAAGGGGGTGTTTTCCAACATGGTAACGCTCGCCCTCATACCGCTGTTGTAACCCAACATGCTCTACAGAGTGTCGACATGTTGCCTTGGCCTGCTAGATCCCCAGATCTTTCTCCAATCGAGCGCGTATGGGACATCATTGGACGACAACTCCAGCGTCATCCATAACCAGCATTAACCGTCCCTGCATTGACCGCCCTAGTGCAACAGGCATGGAACTCCATCCCACAAACTGATATCCGACATCTATACGACACAATGCATGCACGTTTGCATGCTTGCATTCAAAATTCTGGAGGTTACACCGGTTACTAATGTACCAACATTTCGCATTTGAAATGGCTCTACCTGTGATCTTGAAACTTTAATCAATTAAATATGTTGCCTAGACAAATGTATTCCTAAAATTTCATTACTGTACAATAATTTTCTCTTGGTGTTGGGATTTTTTTCCCATCAGTGTATATGTGTGTGTTTCTGCTGCTCTAAGATTGACACATTGTTAAATCCCTTTAAGAATATCAATCAAATATTAGTACTATACATAATAAATTCCCAACCAAAAAATGGTATGTTAGACGAGGAAAAATTAATTTCATTCTTTCCGCCACGACTGATTGCCCGCACTACTTGTAAATATGAGAGAGGGAGTAGAGAATAAAACGAACTTTAAAATGAAAAGTCTCATCTTTTCTATGACTTCAATGGGGATTACAATATCGAACCAAAAGTTCAACACCGATATTTGGTACTATTTAGATCTCAATACCGGTAATAGAAATTTTAGAAAAAGAAAGAAAACGCAAGTGTTTCTTCGCTTTATTTGTCAGTTTTATTAGAGTTTAAATATCACAGAAAATAATTAATGTCTTTTAAATTAAAACGGTATATAAAGAATCACAAAAAAGGTAAATGAATATCTTATCTAATACTATAATACGAGGAATGGTTGCCAAGTCGAAAATCGCCCCAGAATTAATAAGCTCCGGTAAACTTGGGGGTCTGGGGTTTTTGGTCACGAGGAGTCGATTGGCGCCGGTTTTGAAGCGCTACGGTCGAGCAGTTCGGAGTTACAGATAGGATATTTTCAAACTTTATTAGTTCGCCATAAGGGCTACTTAAATTTTCAAGCGGTAACGTGCTGCCATCTATAGCCAATATTGCGAACTAATAAAGTTTTATGTTTATGCTGTTATAGGTTTATAATATGTTTCTTATGTATGTATATATGTTTGGTTTTTCTAAATAAATTTGTCAAAAATATTGAACTTCAACACACTTCAATCTTTACCTTTACTTTACCTTTGTATAGAATAGTTCCCTTTCCAAACTCTAACTTTGTTTAGAATAGTTTACAGTGGTGCACTTTAACCGGTTATCTTTTCACCAATGGTTTCACAAATTTTCTTACGGCATGTATTGTTTTGATAAATCACAATTGAAAATTTAAATCTTCGAGTTAGCTTCGATACCTGTTTTCTCCGAGGGGAGCTCGGTCACCCGCTAGTTTATTTAAATGTAAGAAGGGGAAATTTCCCTATTGTCTGTGGCACTAGTGCCAATTTTTGAAATGTGATCTTAAAAAACATAATGCATCAATTGCATTGCATTAAGCCTGGAACGTAATTTTGTGCACAAATTACCAGCTGTCGAACAAACTAGGGCATGATGACTACAGGCCTAAAGGCTCAGGTCGATGGACCTCTGGAGATGTTCTTTCACGGGTTTGCCTTGTCGGCTGATTCTGTAGGGCTCTTGAGCAAAGTTTGGGGATCGTTCTGAGAGCGTTAAGGTATTTTCCTCGCGGGCCCTCCGGTTTTAAGCCGGGGTCCCACGGACTATAGCCCATCTGCAGATGAGCCACGTGCCACCCGTTGACAGCTCTTGTGGTTTTCTGGTCCCTTTGATGACCCGTCGACTTACCGACAAGATGTCGGTAAGTTGACGGGTCATCAAAGAGACCAAGACGGGGCGAAGGGGGAAATTCATCCTCCTGGCTATGAGGGAGTGTGGTCCCCCAGTGGGTGGGAGGTCTGATTTATGACCAAATCGGTGAAACTGCGCGTCGTGGGACTGAGCCTAAGACTCTAAAGTTGGCCGGTCGGGGGTGTCCCGCTATCTCTGTCAAACAAACTCTTTCTGCATCTATGCTAATTGATGGTATTGTTAAACTTCAAAATGCCGAAATATTACACACTTTCTTCACAACTACGCCTTGTTTTCACAGATTCGAATATCAGACTACAAATCCTGCGAGTGTGTAGTACCACTCAGAGCTGTAATAAAATAGTTTTGACTCCTCCCCCCCCCTCTCGAATGATTCACATATTTCATCACTTCTCTTGATTGTGCGATGCAACTTTGTATTCATCATTCATTCATTCATTAATTTCGTCCTTTAGGGAGACATATTCTAATTAATTTGACCAGTTAAGTGTAATTTATTTTGTCCGTTAGGGAGGCATACAAACAAAAACATGTAATATTTTGCTGTGTTGAGGATCCCAGAACGAATAGCGAACACAATTTGAAAGATGTGTAGTAAATACCGAAATTTCGATATTGAAACTTTTAAATACCGGTATTTCAAAATTGTACAAATGGTTCAAAATGTTGGTATAACAATCTCTAGTCATCTGCCGTGTCTTAGCCTTTTGCTTTCAGAACTTTAAGTTTTTACATAGGTAAGAAAGGAAACTATGAATTTTTGCATTCTTACCACCGTCGGGCCCAATGTCTTAGCAAACATGCAGAGCAGCTGGAACACTTCCAAGGAAGGAACGGACGAGTTGGAGAGGAAGCACATGCCATTCACTTGAGTGGCATGAAAGCTCAGGGCGAAATGGGTGATAGCATGCACCGTTGGCATGACATCATCGTAACTACAGGTGGACGAAGAGAACTTACCTAAAAAGGAACAATCCTAGAGTAACCATAGTGAAAGCCCAGCTGTAACCAGGAAGTTACAGAACCGGTTACTCTCTGATACAAAACCGGTATTTTTTAGATACGGGGATATCGGTTTTAATACTGGTATCCCAGTTAAAAATTTTAGAAACAAAACGAAAACACAGGTGTTTGTTTTATTTGCCAGTTTTACTAGAGAGTGTAAATATCACAAAAAATAATGGGTAACCAAAAATTACTTATAAATTACCAGCTGGTACCAGGCGCGTTGCTGCCGCCGAAAAAATTAATATTAAGGGAAATCAATCAATAATTTTGTAATGTTTTATTGAAATAAGATGAACGGAACGGCAGTATATAAAATATGAACAAACAAATATTCATTCTTATGTATTAGATTTGTGTATTCTTTTAGAATTGTAAAGCTTGGTGTTATTTCAGAATGGTTATGAAAGAAATTATTTATTGTGTCTCGTGATTCGTTCAGAATTCTCACATTTAATTTTAGAAAATGTGAATAAAATATTTTTTAAAAAATTTATTAAGCATACTTATACCACAAAATCGTTAATACAGTTGAAAAGATAATTTTTGAAAATGAAGATGGTGCTAAATTATTTGTAATACAATATTTTTGGTAATTACAGCGAAAAACGCTTAAATTTAATTAAAATATAAAACCACCATATTGGTTAAGAGATGATTGTTCTCTGAATCAGGTCTAAATTACGATATGTCGACGAGTGAATGAAGTCCACCCTGTAAAAAGGGTTGTGACGCGTGAGGGGCAAAGACGTACTCTTGGCCCTAGATGGTAATACTGAAAAAATCAAGCGACGCACTCTATCGACTTAAACCGTTGTCTTCGTTGCAGCGGACTTGTCCAACAGCAAGTGCCATGAGAAATAGCAACAAAAATCCAATCTTTGTTTTAGTCATGGTCTCATCATCCGATTGAAGCAAAACTTTGACACAAAACTGTACTGTGGTAACAAAATCCCATAGTAAATTTGATGTGTATAACTTTTTACGTAAGTATGTTTATGATAAAACAGACCTACAGACAACAAACCCTTCTTTGATTTGACTTTAAAGTAAACAGGATAAACATAGAATCCATATCCGTTTGATATTCATAGGATTAACAATCCTTCCTAAGCTCTTCATTATTTTCTTTGATATCTATAGAATTAACAATACCACATAAGCTCTTTTCATTCGACATCCATTGTTTAGTTTAATTATTTTAACGTCCTTTTGTAAAGCAACACTAGGGTTGTTTTGGGACGAACCTCGTCATTTTGAACCACAGTCAGATGAGGAGGACAACACCTGAGCTGACACCCTCTTCTCCCCACCAGCGAGAGGACGTTTGGCCTGACGGATTTAACGTGCAAGAGGCCTCCTTACACGACGGTTCTTCGATGAAATCGAGTCTCAAAACTGTAACCTTCTGGTTCCGAAGCCGAGACCAGATCATCGGTCCCCTTATTCATTTCGAACATGCATTATTTTATTGATTATGGTTGAATATGCCTTTAGAGGAATAAAATATCCTTAAAAAAACTAAATAACCTGTTTTTAAAAAAATAAATTTTAGTATTGAAAAGGGAAACAAACATGTATATAAAGCAACCAGTGGAAATGGTCTTCTCAAAACTTTCTCGCATATTCCTTAGCAAAATTGCTATCTCAGAGAATGCCTACCATGGCATTGGCTTACAAAAGTTACGAAATATTAATCTTTGACTTGAATTTAACATTTTTGTTATATGTATTATATCATTCTGGTGAATATTTTCGTCCAGATTCTAGCGTGTGGTTAATAATATCCAAAACTCGAATTTGTATCTTAAACATGTTTTCTCCAACGGATTAAAGAAAAACTTTTGACTCAAACCTATGCGTGTAGTCATAAAATGCCATATCAAATCTGATATATTTAAATCATTACGTTTCTGAAAAATTCAGTTATTACGTTATCGGGTTTACATGTTTCTGAAAGTACAGGCTGACAGAGAGTCAATCCCTGGTTAGATTTGGCTCAAAATTTGATAAGTTTGACCTGAAACCCTCCGGTTCCGAAGCCGAAACCTTACCACCAGGCCACCGCGGCCCTCACTCGACATCCATACTGTTTGAATTCTTGGCTTAACCCTTTCGAGCACCATAATCACGCAACCCATTCTCGCACGCGCGCTGGTGACGTCGGGAAAGAATTCCCATGATCCCACAGTCACAGATGCCAGTTGAGTTTCCGTTTAGGTTTGGAGTCTGTGAATAGATGACGCGTAAAAGATGGAACCGGAGATGGTTGTGTGTCGTAGTAAGAATTCGTGTACGTAAAAGGAACAATCGTTAAATATTTGTGTATAATTATCTGTATCTGAGTGTTACTGCTTGACAACCTGCCTGAAGACGCGGTCGTTTTTTTCAGTGACAAGGCACACTTTCCCATTTACGTCTGTGTCATCAAACAAAACATGCATTATTGGAGAGGTGAAAATCCGTGCAAACTTCACCAGAGCCACTTCATTGTGAACGAGTTACTATCTGGTGTGGAATATCGGTAATGGGAATAATTGATCCTAATTTTTTAAAAAGAAAACGGACGAGGAGTTACTGTGAATGCAACTCGATACAGGAACATGATCGAGGAATTTTTTCTTCCTAGCCTCGAAGAAATGAACGTTAGGGATGTGTGGTTTCAGCAAGATGGAGCCACAGCACGAGGCCCAATGAATTTGTTGCGACAACATTTCCCTGACCGCCTCATCTCTCTCAGAGATGATCTCCTATGACCGGCTCGCTTTCCAGGTCTGGCTCCATGCGATTTCTTTTTATGAGGTTATTTGAAATCCCTGGTTTATGTCGATCGGCTACGGACTATATCTCACCTTAAGAACAACATTGCCGACATATCGATTGATATGCTGCAAAGAGTGGACACGAACTTCAAACATCGACTTAATCAGTGTATGCGCAGTGGGGGTAGACATTTAACCGTTGTCATTTTCAGAACTGTATGAAAATAATTGAGATATTCTATTCTCAAATAAAAAAAGAATTAAAACAATAACTAAAGTGCTTTTGTTTTTATTGACCTTTCAAATAAGTATGTTTCTCTGGCACACCCTGTAATTCACTTGGAATACTTCGATTCTGTCTCTTTCAATGTAAAAGTGCATTTTCTCTTGCATTTCGTTAAATTTGAATTTGGAGCCTAGAAATCCTAAAACATAAAGTTACAGATTAAAGCTTAAAAATTCTAATCGATCCATCTAAAACTTACTTGCATCAAAAAAGAAGATGGCTCTCCCTTCTCGATCGCGATGTGGCAACAATCCAACCACGCCAGACTCCAGCACCTTTTTCACTTTTTCGAATTCTATGGATTCGAAGTGATTCTTCTGCGCTCTGCGGACACTGGAATAGTTCTTCAGTGTTTGGAAAGCCCTTTTCACATCGTACTTCCTCACTCGCAGAAACATTGTCAAAAAGTCGTCGTCTGTGCAATACGTTTTGGATTCGGCTGGAAAAGAAAAAGTGTAAGTTAGTGAACTGAATGTTGCAGATTATTTTGATAAAGAAATCAATTCATTTGTAGCAATAAGGAGGAAAACACTCTAAAGGTTATCAAATACAGTCGACTCCGGTTAATCGGACCACATCGGGACGCGATCATTTTGGTCCTAATAACCGGCTGGTCCGATTACACGAACATGCCCTATGTGACAAGACGAGACGTGCCATACGTAACATATTAAAATTTCATTATGACCTTTATTGTGCGGTACACACGTATGGCGAACATACAAACAAGAACTACTGTTGCCTATGAACTTTATTAATTGAAAAATAAATTTACAAACAAATTCTTCGAAACGATCTACACGATACTCAGCATGCGAAGCACATTAAAAAAAAGTTCTTATCAAATTCAAGTCAACGTTTGAAGAACTTACTACCGAGCTGCCCGTTCTAAGAAACAAAGTGCTTGCTCACCTCCCACTGGTTCTTTTCCCTTTCGGACTTCCTGCTGTACACAGGCGACTTGTGGCTTCTTTTTTATCTTCCCTGCCACGTTCTTTGGTCCGTTTAAACGGAATTTTGGTTCAAATAAGCGAATAATATTAGGCTTGTGTACATAGGATTTGTTTCGGTTCTTTGAGATTCGGTCCGACTAAGCAGCTGGTCCGATTATCCGGTGGTTCAATTAACCGGATTCGACTGTATTAGTAAAGACATTAACGCTTTATTTCCTGACGGTACTTGAAAGTACCATTAAAATCTAGCTCATATCTTTACTATAGGGCTGTTTCTACTGATGGTATTCTAGGGAACAGGGAGAATGCAACCCAAATAACATGAAGTTAATATAAGCAAAAAGAAGGAATTTGAAATATTTAATTAATTATTAAATTAATTAAGATATTTCTGTTTGTTGCATTTTTTTCTCGTGTTCCCTAGGATTATTTTGTAAGAAAACTAGACTACTGGTGCAAAAATGAAGTTGAAATAGGGAAGGCAACATAATTCGGTAAATAAAGAGTTAAAGAGGACTTCATGCCGGCTTCCTGGCATAGGGGTAGCGTGTCTGTCGCGGGTTCGAGTCCCAGTTCGGGCATGGTTGTTATGTTGTATAACCAAAAGGTAACAGTCTATTGCGCTACCAGCGCATCTATGACTATGCCTACTGAGCAGAGAATAGCTTTGAAAAAACCCGAAAAACCTTAAAAACATAGCTAAAATTTCAAGATGAAATAAGAAGGCGTTTCCTTGCATCCATTGCGTTTATTTTTCAGAACACAAACCGAAATTCAAATCAAAAACACATTCAAAACTAATCAGTTATTAGGTTACAGTTAATAAAACTAATATCAAATAAAAGATAGGTAGACATGGTAGTTATTCTGTTCTTAATCTGTAAGTAGTGCGAGTTTGCCGCCCCCCTTGTAAAAAAGGGGTTGTGCACGTGAATGTGTGATGCTTGAAGTAGTTAAGGCGTACTCTTGGTCCTCATTGACGCCATTGAAAAAAAAGGGACGCTAATTTCGTCTTAAATCGTTAATAGCTAGCGGGATTGCAAAGTGCCCTAAGTAACACCACTACCAAGATTATTCCATTCTCTTAGTGTTTGCTTATAAGGCCGTGGTGGCCTGGTGGTAAAGTCTCAGCTTCGGAACCAGTTTCAGGTTCGAGACTCGATTCCACCGAAGAACTGTCGTGTAAGGGGATCTCTTGCACGTTAAATCTGTCAGGCCAAACGTCCTATCGCTGGTGTGGAAAGGGGGGTGCCAGCTCAGGTGTTGCCCTCGTCATCTGACCGTGGTTCAAAATGATGAGGTCCGTCCCCAAATAGCCCTAGTGTTACTTTACAACGGGACGTTAATATAGCTAAACTAAACAAACTAGTGTTTGCTTATTTAGTTACATTTTTAAGCAACACTAGGAGTATTTTCAGGCTCACCTCGTAATTTTGAATTGCTGTCAGACGAAGAGGACGATATTTGAGCTGGCGATCTCTCACCAAACCACATCAATGGGCATCATATATTTGTATAACGTTGTCAATTAGAAAACCAGAAATATTGTCTGTTTCCAATTAAGTAAGCTGTGCTCGCTTTGTGCATGCGCTAGGAAACAATGATTTCGCTTGCAATAGCTTATAATATAATAGTTCCGATTTTTTAAAAATTATGCCGGTCAAAATGGTAAGAAGAGGAAAAAGAAATAAAAGAAAATGTATCTAACTGGTCAAAATCTTAATAAAAAATATGAAAATAAGCGCATTTTATTCACTGCATATCACCCAATTTGTGGAGTAAAATTGACGAATAAGAGCAAGATTCTGTCTCAGTTTTCACGCATGCGCATTAATAGCCAAAGCATCTTAACACTTGGCATGCGGGCAACGTATTTTTACGTTTTTGCAGTCCGTCATTGGAGCGCGGTTCACGTAAAAATACGTATTTAGTAGAAATACGCCTCGCTGCACGCTTAAGTTGGCGGCGAAGTATACCCACATGCCAAGTGTTAAGAACAAAATAAAATTATTTTACGATACAGGGGAGGTAAATAGTTTTGCATATAAAAAAAAGCAGTTATTCTTTAAAATTTTCCTTGGTTACATTTTTTTTTATTAAAAAGAATATTTGCTTACATAATAAATTTAAATTTTTGTTTCGAAGTGTTAAAATAAATAATTTCTATTTACAAAAGTATGGAATTTTTAATGGAACAATAGTATTTTTTAGATATAATGACTTTTTACTTTTCATCATGCCAATTATCATTACTCATTACTTTTTATCACACAAATTACTTTTTATCATTTTATGACACACCTATGCTTACCAGGGAAGCGACAACCGACTACCATACCTGAAACTTCTTATCCTTCACCTGAGGTGACCCTCCCTTATTAAATGCAGTAGAAAAATCCATAACTTACCTGCTATTAGCTCTTTCAACTTCTTCAGACATTTTTCTTTGTTCCCACTGGTTTCATTTAATTCTTTTTCAGCCTTCGACGCGAAAGGGGGCGGAAAATCCCTGAATACCAACGGCAGGAACGGTGCTTTTTCATTTTGTTGAGAAACTGGCATTTTGAGGGCAAATATCTATCCTAAAAAGGATAAAAAATTCTATTTTTAAATTTCGAATTTCTATACACACACACACATATATATATTGGCTTATCTGTTGTACTTAATTTTAGTGTGACTCATCGTCAAACGCTCCCGTTAGCATCTGTTAAAGAGCGCTGGCTTCACGCGGGTGTGAAATTATCTTTCGTGAACTCTTTGTTTACAGTAGTTTAAATTTCATTCTGATTTTAAACAATACGCTTCACTTTTCCCTAGATGTTTTATTATACCATGATGAGCTATCGTATAACTAGCATAATTTTATAAAATCATTAAATTAATAAACGAGTTTTTTATATTAATAAGTTTGTATCTATTTTCATAGAATTTATCGAAAGAACCTCGTCTAGTTTTGAAATAGTGTCAAGCAAATATTTATTCAATATAGTCCACTCAATTAGCAATCACTTTCCAATAACTTTATATTCATGATTCTTCATCATTATTTTTAAGTACCAAATAATCAAAGACGTTGAAGCCATATAGTTTTTATAGTCTTACATATATCCTATTAGTTATGCACATGAGTCTTTATAATGGTAATTAGCTCCATTAGACTAAAGCGTTCTTAAAAACGTAAGTGTGGTGTTTATATATCTTACTTAATTCTTAATAATCTCATAGTATTGGTGCCAGGGTTAGTTCCCCTTCCTAACTCCAGCTGGCAGCGCATTCCCATTGTTTTGAAATTTATATGGAGAAGATTCCTTATTTGCTTGGGAGACAAGAAAAATAGACGTCAATGTGGAGCGTGAGCGAAGAGTAGCTTTCCAAGAAAAGCAGAACAAATTTATTTCAACGATCACGCTGAAAACCAGCGAATTTCTTGCAAAATTAATAGCTTATGATGGAAATAATTTATATTATCTTGAAGAAATATTCTGTAACTGTAATATGGAACAGCTGATCGGAAAATGTACAAAAATAAGGAGCGACTCGATGTGAATTAATGGATGACTAGTCAATAAATCTGTTTCCTGATTTTTCTTGCGTAGAATCGTCTATTTATTACAAACAAGAACACAGAGTATGTGCTTACGAACAGGGCAGAAATACTTGGTTAAATTTTCATTTCCTCCTATTAGGGAAATTCCCCCTATATTAGACAATTGTAACTTCACTTTTTTGTCCTTCTAGTGTACTCATAGATTTTAAACAGAACCATTCCTTTTTTTTAAGTTTGCAAAAATGGAAAAAAATCAGGCGATAAAAATTTTAATGATATAAAGAGCATTAGCTTTTGAAGGATATTAGAAATTTTTTGAACTAGAATTTCCAAAAAATTTTCATAAGTAATAAATATTTTTAAATAAAAAGCTATTTTTTTTAAAAAAAATTCGAAATTGTGTAAAATTTATTATTGTTCACGCTCACTTGCAGCTCCAACTCCCCCTGGGATGGAGAAAAAGGAAACCCCTCAGTTCTCGTGTGAGCTGGAACCAGAGGTAGTTGCTCCTCTACTAAGCAGGAGACGAAATACTCTAATTTATTTTATGGTTTACATTTCCTCCAATTAAGTGAGGTTGTAATGCAAAGTTGCAATATTGTAATGCTTATTAAATTAATTAGCATATTTATTGAGTTTCACAATAAACTGTTTAAAAAAACTACAGTTCACTACTTTTTATTGAGCTACAGACAATTATTATGCTATAATATTTTCAGTAGATATCGTTAAAAAATACCACATTTCAGTTTAATTTT
>JAPMOQ010001328.1:663862-675132 GCA_026543055.1 Argiope trifasciata | reverse complement strand
AAAACGCTACAAACTTATTCCCCAACCCAATCGCTAAACCTGCATAACTCTCGGCTTCAACGAATTCTTAGACCCTTCACCATGGATTTAAAGGTTTTAACTCGGCTCTGCATTGGTCATACACCATTCAGCCATAAACATCTTTTATTTGGTGAGCCATATTCAACATGCACGACATGTCATGCACTTTTAAGTGTACGTCATGATTTAGGTCGCGGTGGCCTGGTGGTAAGGTATCGGCCTCGGAACCGGAGGGTTTCAGGTTCGAAACTCGATTCCACCGAAGAACCGTCGTGCGAGGGGATCTCTTGCATGTTAAATCTGTCAGGCCAAACCACCTGGTGTGGTGTGGAAAGGGGAGGGGGTGACAGTTTAGGTGTTGTCCTCGTTATCCGACCGTGGTTCAAAATGACGAGGTCCGTCCCAAAATAGCCCTAGAGTTGATTTACAACGGGACGTTAATGTAACTAAACGGAACTAAATCATGTTTCGATTGAGTGTCCTGTTTTTTAAAATCAATGATTACAGTTTTTTAATTCACTGTCCACAAACATGCCTCAACTTGTGCGTGGCAGTCCTCACCTTAATGTTTTTAAATTTCTTCACATCATTGGTTTGTTGAATTTTATTTGGGTGTCATTTGCATTTATATAAAATCATATGTCGGTTTTTAAAGCCTTCATTTCATGAAAATTTTTAAAGTGTTGCTTTAATATATATGGATTAATTTTATAACTATACTTTTACTTAATTTAAATAACTTGTTGAATTAAATTTTTACCTTTTGCATGGTGTATATAATCATGGGGATAAATATTTAATTCGCTCTTTTTCTTTTTTCGTTCGTGTCGTTCAGTGAAGTGATATTATGGATATATTATACATAGTAAAATCTCTTTATTCGCGGGATATATGTTCCATAAATATGCCACGAATACAGAATGGTCATTTATATGGGATTATAGGGGATGCGTTCCGAGGTGACAAAATCAAAAACAAATATATAAAAAAATCAATTTAATTGAAGTTTTTGAACATTTTGATTCATTATCTTAAGGCTTATGCAATGATTTGATGAATTTTGTCATTTTCTCCTCCTTGTCAAGTTTTAAAAACTCCTTCCATTAAGACTGATACGCAGCAGTCGCATTAGCAATTTGACTCTTCAAAATAAAACTTCGTTCCATAGACAGATCCATGTTCATAAAGAAATCGCAAAGCTCATTTGCCATTCTTAAACCTTCACTAATATTTTTCAAATCAAATGTCACGTTTCCAGTGCTTGTTGAAGCCTCTTTTTCAATGAGTTGTGAATTTAACATTTCCTCCAAGTCGGTTTCAGTCAGATCTTCATCTTGCGATTCAAGCAATTCCTGAATTGCACTTGATTCTATCTGTTCGAACCCATCTCGTCCTATTCCATTCGCGATTTCGGTTATGTTTGCATTTAACAACATACTTTAGGCAAAGTTATAATAAGATCAATTTTACCTTTTTTGTTAGTCCATTTGACGGCATTTTTAAAGGATATTGGTTTGGATACCTATCGGAATCCTATTGTTATGATGTATTAGTCTGTGTACTAATAAGTACACAGACTAAGAATTCGTACACAGATTAAAATAATATATTTGATCTTGATAATTGGGAGTGAAGGGCTGAATTTGATTTCCTTTTGCATGATTTGATTAAATATATCAGAACAAATTTAGAAAAAAAGGATTCCGTATATATATGAAACTTTATTTTCAGTAAAACATTGTAAAGCAAATCAAAATATAATTCATGTTTTATATAATTGGAATGGGATGGAAAAATGCATTGTTTTCATTCCATCATTGATTATAAGAAATTGAATAATGGTACCTAAAAGTTAATAGTTACTTTTTCAAATTAAAAATAATAATAAGCGATATGTTTAAACGAGCATTTTTGTATGTATATATATATATTTATTTCATGCATCTCGGAAATGGCTCTAACAATTTGGATCATATTTTATATATCTCAAAAACGAATCTAATATAATTTTTTAATAACTACTAGAGTCTTTCTATATGCTCAAATGTTGACAATGCCATATAATGGCATCTTCGTATTTCACCATAGTAAAACTGCGTCAAAAAATTTAAGTAATGACGGATAAACTGCAAAATGAATATTGTAACATAGAAAATTGTTTTGAATGACATTCTAAATTAAGTACAGTATTGATTTTTCTTTTATTTAAATGACAAGTTCATATGTAAGTAAGATTGAAAAATATTCATATGTAATCATAATGCGATTTGTATCTAAATTCTTTTTCCCAAAAAAACACAATTTTACAAATGAAAAAAAAGAAAATGCTGAGTTAAGCTTAATTTTAAAGGTACTTAATTATTAAGTGAAAAAAAAAATAAAAAAATTAACATAAGAGGCAAAATGCAATCTTTATTTATGACAGTGACATAACAATTTACACATGCAGCAAACAAAAAATTCTAACAATAATATACCGTTAAAACTTAATATCATATTTTCGAATCAGACCATCTCTCGAACCAGTGTAAATTGAAGTTCCATTATAAGCCATACAATACACAGGATCAAAACCTGGACCAGTTAATTGTATACATTTGTCACTTAGAAAAGCAATATAACTGCAAGTTCCATCACCTAAAAAGTAAACATAAATAAAAATATTGATAAACAGGCTGCAATATTTGTGAATTGTAATGAAAATTCAAAATAATATTAATTGTTACCTCTTCCACAAAAGACTCCATTTTTAACAGGAATTAAGCATAAAACAGGAGAAGTTGATTCTTCCCATATAGTAACAGGTTGTCTGCAACAAATACTTATAATTAATACAGAAAAATCATCATAGAATTCCTTTCAGAAAAAATATTTTAAAAAATTTAAAAGTGAATGTTATTTTAATCAATAAATTCTGATTTTCTTTAAATAAAGAAATATTCAAAGGATCTTATATTTAATTTAATCAACATTCAACAGTTCCCTGATGGTTTAAATAAAAACAATTCAAAGTTTTTTAAGAATAAGATACTAAAATCCTAATTACATTTAATTTATTTTTATATACATTGTTATAATAATAAATGGATTAAATTAATAAATTAATTTTGGATTAAACATCATTGTCGTTTCCTAATTGTTTATACATTTACAAACAGATTTAAATTCTTCTTATAATAAGACAAATTCATCAGTGAGTACTCTAAATCTCATTTCAGTTTGAAAACTTTTAACTTTCTCACAAAACATTACAATTAAATTTTCTTTTAAGACTTCATTAAAACAGACTAATTTCAAATTTAATAATTTCAATTTATGTCAGAAAAAATCATTATAAATATTAAAAGCTACTAAAATAAAATAAAAAGTTCTTCAGAAACACATATATATAGCTCCACTAACAGTTCTATTACTTTAATTTCATACAAAAGTTGAAATTTTTAAAAACTATTAT
This sequence comes from Argiope trifasciata, assembly GCA_026543055.1. Classification (NCBI taxonomy): domain Eukaryota; kingdom Metazoa; phylum Arthropoda; class Arachnida; order Araneae; family Araneidae; genus Argiope; species Argiope trifasciata. Next base: position 671,657 of record JAPMOQ010001328.1, on the reverse strand, counting down.
GATAAGTAAAAGGTTACCTTGCTCGCAGATCAAAAAGCCACACTTTGCCATCCTGAGTACCAAACGCAACTGAAGTAGAAGAAATAAAACAACAGCAGTTGACAGCTGTCTCACATTGGTGTTTAAATATCTGTAAAATAACATACTAACTGAAAAAATTGTCGAAAAAAAAATCAACAAATTTAGTGTTTAGACTACATTAAGTAAATTGAAGAATTTCATCTATAGTAATTTATCAATTGATTAATATCAGTAAAGTAATCTTTAAAACATTATATTTTAGATTTAAAAATAGGAATTTGGGAGAAATGCAATATGCTTATTGGTAAGCTGTACAATTAAAAAAAAAAAACATTTTAATTAAGGTTATATACGTCTATAAAAAATTTTAAGTTCTTTTACTACTGTGTACAGAAACAATGAAAAACTAATTTTTATTTAAATTTTTAATGGAAATTAATTAAGAACATACTGTTCAATCAATTCTTTTTCTCCACTTTAAGCAAAAATTGTTAAATATTTTATAGATGTAATTTTAAATTATTTAAAATTTGCTAAGGCAAAAAATGATAATTTTCCTGACAACTCCTTGTATGATGATATAATCTCAGTGATTAATTTTAAAGTAAAACATATTAACTTAGTATGTATAGATATATAAACGTAATTTTTATTTCCGAATTTTTAGTGGCAAAGAAAAAGCAACTTTTGAATTATTATTATAAAATATTTTTTGATTAGAAAACTTGAAATTTATTTTGACACATAAAATGTTTTTGAAAAAGTATGAATCTCAATAATTTTTCTTTCAACAATTGATGAGTGCTTTTGTTTATTTTTTTTTTTTTATTTTTCATTACAGTAATTTATATATTGGCAGGAGAATGAAAAAGTAATAGAAAACTTTCAAACAACTGAAAATTATTTTTTCCCAGAAAACTGATCCAACAATGCAGAGCATCTTAAATTTCCTCTACCTATAGCATTACCACTTGAAAGGGGGGAGGGGTCAGAAACCATATTTAGAAAAAAAAAATTTCCCAGTCAAATGTTCAAAATCAAGGAAGAATAGAATTATTTATCAATGGAAAATCTGAGACATGTTGATTTCCAGTGGGTTGATTTTTTACTAGGATTCTTGCTTGCTTCACAACATTGAAGATATAATTTATAGAAAGTTTGATTAACAGAAATTTTTTTTTGATTAACAGAATTTATAAACACATTTTAATGCATTGAAACATTTCATTACTAGAGAAAAGTTTTAGAAAATTTTAATATTTGACTACTTAATAATGATTGTTCATTAATTATTAATGAACAATCATCATTAATTATTGTTATCATCCATAAGACGGTAAATGTAAATATTTATTGTTATATATATTATGTTATATATTATATGTTATTATAAATGTCATAGCCAATAGTTTCCTTAGAGTAAAATGTTTTTAGAGAATTCTTATAAATATTTTTCTTTTTTATTTAATCTCTAACAAACAACAATATGTATTAAGATATCATTTAATAAGAATTATAGATTGCAATCGCAAATGTTTTTTATGAAAGAATTTCATGCAATTAATTTCAGAAATTGCTCAATTTGTTTCAATCATAAAAACTCATGGAAATATGAGTTTAATTATTAAATGTAATGAATAGAAGAATCGAGCATTTACTTTGAGATGTAATTTTATGAAACAATTTACCAATAGAAATTAAAAATAATCTATAGGGAAACTCTATAAAAGTTATCAATTTACTTTAAGTAATATAGAGTTTTAAATTATGACTAATTTTAAAAGTTATATTCTTTTTAAGGAAGTTTAAAAAATAATTTTATAAAATGAATTTAAGAATTAGTATCTTTTATATATTACAAAAAAAAAAAAAAAGGAATATACAATTACATTTGCATATTTCCTTTAAAATACAATGTTCTTTTATTTTATAGATCAATTCATTTTACATTTAAAGCCTTTAAATAGGCACAAATGTGTTTTAAATACACATATTGCTTTATTTAGCACATCTTTGCAAAAATAGAAAAGATATGATGAATTATAATCAACTATTTGAATAAAATAAATTTTATATTTATTTGAAACAAAGTTATTGAACTTATCTAAATTTCTAATTATTTGAGCTTTACTTAATTTTTAAGAATTCAGCTACATGAATATTACACAGCTATATCCACAAAATTTTGTTCCATTTTAAAATTATAAATTTTATAAAAACATTGAATTTGTAGCTATTAATCTGTCTCTCTGTCTTTTATAAATTAACCTTTCTTCATAGAGAATGGTAGACTGGAAGAAGAAATAGCCATATCAAACTGCTATAAAATTATTGTTGCTGAGGAAGCAGCTTTTTTAGTAAATTTTACTTTTATAATTAATCATATTCTTAATATAAATTTCTACATAATATATGCCACTATTTGTATTCAATTATAATATTGACTTTATTATTAATAATCAATCTGTACTGACAGTAAAATTCATATCATAATATATAATTTTATATGCATTTCATTAAGGGAATAATTTATGCATTTATTTGTATGAGATGATATAAATTTAATTTTAATAAATTTCGTAAAAATGGAATATCTGTTAATGTATATTTTAAAAATATATACAGATACACAAACAAATGAATATCTGATTTAAATTGACAAACAAGATTTTTATAAAAACAGTTATAATATGATAAAATCCCAATATATATATGCATATATAAAATTAATTTTTCAAGTCAATCTGTTGTAAAAAATTAGACTTCCTTATAGAATAGCAACACAGAATTTTTTCAGCAGAAACCACTTCATATATGAAACATTAAATAATGTACAAATAGTAATAAGAAATTAATACCTGTTGGTGACTTTGCAATCCAACACCTTTCAGGAAACCACTCTCGGATCCTAACAAGAGAAGTTTACCCTCTGTGCCTACTTCTTTTTCATCTACGCTGAGTGAACAAGAGAAAAAAACAGGAATTATTTAGAAAAGAATGCTTCTTATGTTTGAGAAAGTATCAACTAATAAAAGTACTAGCATTTTCATATAATTTGACATATTCATTGCAAAATGAATAATCATCTTGACATGATATTACGCAAATTTCTCTTGTTTCCTATTATGTCAACACACTTGAACCCTTTGTGGTCGATGCTGCCACAGTGGCGGCATTTGCAAGTTGTTGCAAAAGTTGGTGCCGCCAGTATGACAGCAAGATGTTATTAACACATTGTGTAAGATACATATATAAATATATATCACTTGGAAAAACCCTCTAGGACTTCATATTGGTGTTTGTTTTGCAAAATATCACACTTTGGAAGATTACATAATTTCAAAATTTACGTTTTTATGTATTATAAGCAATATTAAACACAATAAGTTTCAACGAATTCAGTGTTTTCTTATACCCATATATTTGCTTTCAATCACTAAGGGAGAAATAACTCCGAAAAGTTAAATTTGCTCTGACTAACAGGTACTCCAATCAGAGAAATTTGCCGATCATAAAGGGTTAAAGAATAAAGATAGAAAATATGAAATGAAAGAAATCCAATGGTATTCAATTTAAGATGGCACAGTTAAATAAACATGTAATGGACATGTAAAAAAATAGCATAGATAATCATCACAAAACATTATAATGTAAAAACTACATAACTGTCAGCAAAAAGTATGTATGAAAGCTGAGCTAGCTGCAAATAATGCAATTACACACAGTAACAAATTTTCAAAGACAAGTGGCAACATTGTTAACTCAGCAAATATATATATATATATATATTAAATTCAAACCAAAAATATATTAGAATTCTAACTTGTAATCTGCATATATTTCAGGCTCAGCAATCAAAAGAAAGTTTAATACTTTTCAGTCTTTCTAAGGTTACAAAGATCTTACTCAAAAATTAATCCTCCAAAGAAAAAAAAATTCAAAATTTTTTATGAACATGGTATCTTACATTATTGTTTTAGAAATGAAATGAAGATAATGTTCTTAATTGTTACAAAGATTAAATGCAAATGTGCTGGAGGTAATGAACTCAGAATTAATTGCTGCATTTTTCTTTTCAGATTAATAATAGAAATATTAGAAAGTTTATTTAAAAATGCTTTATCTAAATTATATTCAGATTTTGTTTTCCTTTTAAAAATTATGATGGCTTTGCCATTTATCATCACATCTGCTAAAAGACCTTTCACTAGACTGAAAGTAATATAAAATTGTTTGAGATCTCTCATTAAGGAAGAACAATTTATCTTCTTAATCCTTTTTATTATCTGATTCAACGTTGCTAAGAATAAACAGATAAAAAATTGTGTAATGTTATATGTAAATGTTAAAAATTAGTTTTCTATAAACAATATATGTCAATCTTATTTGAAAAATTCATTTAACAAACTGTATCGAATAAATTTATTCAGCAAATATTTTTATTTTATTTTTTAAACAATTTGTAAGAATAAATATTAACTTTATAAAAGAAATTTGTTTATGCATCAATATTACACATTTTTTTAATTGAGAATGCATTTTTCAGTTAATCTGTACAATATAAAATCAAAATAAAATAAAAAAAAATTTCAAAGTTTTACAAGATAATTTTGAATAGGACTTCACTTTTGTTCAGGTCATCCTTTTCAATAAGTCTCACACATAAAATATATCTTACATCATATTTAAAAAAAAATCAATGTCTTATGAATACACTGAACATGCAAATCATATAAACAAAATTCAGTTTTTAAAAATATAAATGATTGTTTGTAATAAAAAAAAAAACTCATTGATTGACAATAAGTAAGCTAAATGACTCACTTGGAGGATTTTCAGGAACTCCTACATCAATATCAACAGAAGAAAGAGCACAGCAGTTGATATTACCGTTTTCTCTGGAAAGAACATGTAAGCAAGAGCCAGAACCACAATCCCACAATCGAGCAGAACCATCTTTTGAAACTGTGACTATATTCTTTCCACGGTCAACAATTGCTGCATCTGTTACAGCTACAATTATAATAATTAATGTTAGAATAACTATTAATTAATACATAAAATATTATTTTATGTACTATGTATGATTTTAACAACTTGCCTTCTGTGTGGCCAGTTAAAGTTCTTGGACACTGTCCTGTATCAGCAGCCCATATTTTTATCTGCATGTCAGCACCAGTGGATAATACTACCATCCCAGAAGGAAAAAAAGAGCAGTGATAGACATCCCATACGTGACCTTCTAAATTTCTCTGAAATTTTAGACAAATGAAATCAACAAAATCATATAAGAAAATGAAATCAATTTTGAAATGAATAAGCAATAGTGTAGTAATAGATAAGAGGGTTGCAGGTGTAACCACACACAATCCAACAGTAATAAGTTAAAACAATATTGTCAACTGTTATTATTACTATTAATGATATTCCACAAGGAAGAAAGGTCCGTCATATTGTCTTTTCTACTATAAACTACAACAGCAAAAACATATGTTGCAGTTACTTAGAATACTTACTTAGACAAATAGAATTACTCAGAAAAATCAATTAAAATTAAAATTTGATGATAAGATACAGACAGACTTTTAAAATTGTAAATGCCTCATTCTCAATTTGTAACAAATCTTAACACAATTCTAATAATTACATTTATAAGTACATCGTTAAACAATTTTAATTCTATTAAAATATTTCAAAATTCCCACCGGCTGTAATCATATCTATATTGTTAAGCATACAAAAACATACAGATAAAGTGTAAAAATAAATACCTATTTCAAGTGCAGTTATTTTTAATAATAAAACTACATTCTAAGCTTTATTAGGATGCACGAGATTTTTCTAAAATTATTCTTAGAAAAGAAATATTCTGTTGATAGAAAAATTTCAAGTCCATATTTTAATCAAACAATTGCATAAGTTGGAGCAAAATCAAATGAAAACTTTTAAACAAACAAAATTTAAATAATATAGTTTTATTAATTACAAATATAATCTCTACAATTCAATCTGATAAATTTCCAGGAGTTACAAGAACGATCTTAAAAAAGGATTATAATGAACTTTTGTACGTCTTCCTCAGATTTTAAATTTCTACTACTTAAATTATTTTGCAAAGATAAAAAAAAGTGATCATAATAAAGGGTAATATCGAATAAATACACTAGATATTAAAGAATTTCACATTTCAACTCTTATGGGTTTTTTTCAGCATTTGTTATGCAACAGATGAAGGAAGATAACACTTTTTATGGTCGCAAGGTGTGGATGTTTTTCCTCAAATGATTTTATAGAATTTAATAAGTTGAACACAGTGTTCCCAATGATGAGATCATTTCATTACTTTGAAGTAATTCAGAATCAAAGAAATGATGCATCATTAAACAGTAAACAACACTGTTAAATAATTCAACCATTTGTGATAGATTTTTCATGTGCTTGCTAGCATGTTCTTTTGTGCAGAGCATAACAATATAAATGTTCTAATTCATAAAAAAGAGCTTATTCTTTTCAGTCAGGAAAGTGTTAGCCAAATCTTGATTTTAAAAACATATTCTTTAAATAATTTTTTTTTAAAAATCATGTAAAATGATGAAACATAACCAAATTTTCAACAGTCAACTTCAACACAATTTCAAAATATTGTTATTCTTGGTAAAATTATTGAAATTAAATTATAATTTAATTAAATTAATTATAATTTATACAATTAATTAAATTCAAATTATTGTTATTCTTGGTTTCCTTCCAGTAAAACACTCACAATGCCATCATAAATAATAGAACTTGGTTGACTAAGGGCAAAATCATCAATTCGAAATAAAATACTTTTTTAGTCTGCACAGCAGAAACACAGTTTAAATAAATAACTTTTGTGTAGTTCTAACACTTAAAATTTCACAAAATAATATATATTGAAAAAGAACAATTTTATTGACCATTTTTAAAAAAATTGCTGCTCACAAAATTTAACCTATTTTATCAATATTCAAGACAAAAGAGTTTTATCTTTCAAGTGTAAGAAATGCAACTAAAAGTTTAACTATAAATGATGACATTTATGAATTTCAATGAACTTTTTTAATGGCTATGATATACTACAGAGAAAATTGTCACAAAGAGAAACTTTAATAATAGTCTCTATGCTTCAATTAGTAGAGGATGGCATTATTAATTTGCCCACTTGGGTTCGAGTTCTGGCTACAGGACACTAATCTAAGTCATCAATCCAAATTCTATTTATCTTTCATTGCTAAATCTCAGTTTCAAATTTTGCACCAGCATTATTAAATATTTAAAATGTAGAAATTATGTCCTATATATGTTGTCTCTGTTATGTCAAAAGTTACTTAAACTAATAAATTTTATTTATTGTTAAATTATGATTTTCAATTAATTGCATCTTCATAATAATATCACAATATTGAGATTTAGCACATACGTAACACAAGTTTTTAAAAAAATATACAAAATTTCCACATTTTGATTCTATTGTTTTTATTTATTTACTCACAAGCACATTTCCAGTTGCTGCATTCCAAATTAATAGTCTGTTTTCGGAACACACAGAGACACCAAGCTCAGCAGTAACATCTAAACTTACAACCTAAAAAAAATCTATATGTATTATTGCAATATAAATTTTATCATCAATTTAAAAGATAAGAATTGTCTAAATGTGTAATCACGGGGAAAACCCCCCAAATAATAATATATAAACAATTAATGTATAAATATTATTGATTTTGATTATATTTTTAAATGGATAATACCA
>JAPMOQ010001328.1:608482-635635 GCA_026543055.1 Argiope trifasciata | reverse complement strand
GGGGGGGGTGTTCAGAAGAACCAAATCAATTTGTAAATTTCTAAACTGTCCGACTCAAAGCATCCAGCATACAACTGGTTATGAGAAAAAACTCTTGTATCTCCTTGGCGAGTTAATTTGACAATAATTTTTGATAAAGAGATGCGGTAAATAGATCCAAAGATAATTTTAATATATTATATAATTTTACTATGAAAACCATCACATAAATGCAAGTAATAAGTATTCAAAGTTTTATCACAATCCGATGAGCGGTACGACAGCGCATAAGAGGCATACAGACATTCATTTTTATTTATAACTAGCCGCCTTTGGCGACCAGTTGGTTCGCCATGAATAATGCGTTCTAAAATTTTCAATTAAATCATATATTCATTAGCCAAAATTTAAGAAATAGTTAAAGTTAAAAGATTCAGTTATTAGTAGTTAAAGAGTTGGTAACTTTATTCGGAAAAACTTTTTGAGTTTAATGCTCTAATAATTTATCGATTATGCTTCCAAAATATTAAAAATGTTTTTTTTTTCGGTGATATTGTCAAAATTTTAAATATGTTTTTTAAAGAAAGCGAAAAAGGGAAAAAATTATTGAATTAATGATACAGATATTGTAAACGATTATAGAAATATGCCATTACTAGCCGTCTTTGGCGATCAGCTGGTTCGCCATGAGTAATGGGTACTAAAATTTTCAATTAAATCACTTGAAGTAACTCCGGGCATTGATTGGCCTGAAATTAATATTTTCTTTAAGATGATGGACTGAAAGTTCTGAAAGAACGCGTTTTCCTAATAATATTCTTTAATTTTAAAAATCAGTCAGTTTTAAGGATTGATTTCGAAGACTGTTTGGTGTAGCAACTTTTATTTAAAATATTAATAAAAATATTTTGTAAAATATGGCTCACAGAGCAAAGTATGAAGAAATCTCAAACTCATTATTCATAAATGCATTGTTTGACTCAAACTACATAAAATGTAATTATTTACTTCATTTAGATTAAATTAATAGTATTAAACAATATATATACCTATTAATAATATTTTACAAATTGACCATTGGAAAGGAATTTGAATGCATATCCTGTATAAATTCAATCCTGTATAAATAAAGATAATTTATTCAATTAATGATTCAAATATTGCAAACGATCATAGAATCCTTTGCCTTGCATTTTTTAAAGAAAATATCACATTTTATATTTATTTTATTTTATCCAGTCACGTGCTAAAAATTGCATTTCTTCAGATTTAATTTGCGATGATAGTTTTTTTTAATTTGAACTTCCGTCAAAATGATGGCAACAGGTGATGAAACCTAATTTTTTCCTTTTGATGTACTCTTGCAGATTTTATAGAAACCTTAGCTTTGCATTTATTTTTTTAGAAACTATCACATTTTATAATGAAAACAAATATTGAATTAATGATACAAATATTGCAAACGATAATAGAAATATGCCATTAAGTCGGGATTCCAATGCATATCCAGTCTAAATTCGATCAGGTTTACCATAAAGAAGATTTATTGAATTAATTATTTACCTTCATAGAATCCTTTTACGATCATAGAATCCTTTGCTTTGCATTTATTGTTTTAGAAAATGTCACATTTTATATTTCTTTTATTTTATCCAGTCACGTGTTAAAAGTTGCATTTCTTTAGATTTATTTTGTGATGATAGATTTTTTTATTCGTACTTCCGGCATTCTTTTATTTTATCCAGTCACATGATAAAAACATGGTTAAAATATTTCTTTAAAAATTCGTTAAAAACGTACGTTATAAATTATGACGCGTACATTATAAATTAAAAAAACTGATACCGTTAGAAAGCTAATTTTTTTAATCTTTAAATTGATATAAAAATCATGTTTGTGCAATAATATTTTCGGAAACTATAACGGAAAAACGTCAAAATTTCGCTGAAATTTTAATTATTCAAATTTTAATTAAAAATTCGAAAAAAAGGGCTCCAAGGTGCGCATTCCCGACTTCCAAGGTATACATGTGCCAAATTTGGTAGCTGTAGGTCCAACGGTCTGGCCTGTAAAGCGCCAACACACACACACACACACACATTGAGCTTTATTATAAGTATAAAAGATTATTGCTATATGAGAAATATTCAACTTTAGATGACAGTTCCTTTAAAAATCTACAGTGTCACTACTTCACCAACGAGATCGCGTCAATCATGTTGCATTCGATTAATAATGCTTTATTTATGCAATTCTGTTGCTATGCGATGCAAATACGTATTTCATTAAAGCTATGTGCTTTCATTCTTCTTAATCCGCTGACAAAAAATCATCTTTAAATGTCATCTTTTACATTTTATCCCGTGTTCTGATGCATAAAATAACTTGTTCCTGCAAGTTTTTCTATAGCAGCAATCCCACAGAAGATACAGGTTTAAAAATGAACTTTTCACTCCCCAACTTTGATAGTTTAGTGACCTTGACGGAAAGCCCCGATGGGTTGCCACCGCTTTTATTCTGGAAGTTCCAACCTTTATGAAATTAGAGGTTGGAATTGTTCTGGGGATTTCCTTGTATCTCCAGGCTAAAGGATTCTACCGTCGTCTTCCGTCATGGCAACAGGGATTCTGTCTTTCCATTCTATACAGAAAGAATAAAACATTTTTTTAAAGTAAAAAAAAAAAAAAAAAAATTAAGATAATGGAGGTTTAAAATGTTTTACAAAGGAGCAAGTATTAAGATTTCGATGCTTTAGAATCTAGAAAATACATTTTAGATAGATTCCTGCAGGAAGACTGACTATATATACACTGATGGGAAAAAAAAATCCCAACACTAGGAAGGAGCTGTGCTAGATAAACGAAATTTGGTAGGCGTGTTTATACATCTGAAAGATGACGTCGATTCAAATTTCGAGCTACGCGCGTAAGTGTGGCGCTAGTGGCTACACTATGAACATGCCAATGAGGTTTGCTTTAAATTGGCGCTGTAAGGTTCGTGATCGTTATTTACACTTGAGATTTGACGTAGTGGGTTAATTTTAGTCAAGGATGCCTCTGAGAAGACGAAGAAGCCATTATCAACAGCTCACTGAGTTTGAACGAGGTCGTGTTGTAGGACTATGAGAAGGTGGGTTTTCTTTCCGCGATATTGCTTAAAGACTTGGCAGGAATGTATGCACTGTGCATGAGTATTGGCGGAAGTGGTCAAGGGAAGGTACTGCCTCAAGAAGACCAGGTTCTGGGCGGCTACGTAGTATTACTGAGAGGGAAGACCGTCTTATTCGGCGTATGGCTGTGGCTAATCGTACTGCGTCTGCAGCTGAAATTCGAGCTGCAGTTGGCACCACAGCGATACAACGAACTGTTACAAATCGGTTACTTCAAGGACAGCTCCAAGCCAGACGCCCTGTACAGTGCATTCTACTGACTCCAAACCACTGCCGCTTGCGACGTGAGTGGTGTCAAGCTAGAGCTCAAGCTGGAGGAGAAGTGGAGATCTGTTGTGTTTTCTGATGAAAGCCGGTTCTGCCTTAGTCGCAGTGATAGCCGTTTCAAGCGTCTATCTCAAAGTGTTTTGAGTTGTCTTTCTCATAGACAGGCAGACAGAATCCAAAAATGTACTTTTCGGACTCTAAAACAAGAAGATTCATAAAAAATATTTTAATTCATAATTTTATTAAATCATAAATTAATTATAACAAATAATATTCATAATTCATAATTTTTTAGAGATTGCTATACTTTTTCTATACTACATGCAAGAGAAAAAAAAAATGTTTGCGATTTGTGTGTGAGTGCTCTACAAGCCAAACTATTTGATCTTTAACAACGAAACATGGTATATAGTTTTGGTTGTAAAAATGTATTCACCAAAATTTTTTTTAAAAATTTTGATTTAATAAAAATAAACCGAATTTTTAGTGTTTTCCTACCGTTATTACGATATCATTTTTGCAAAACACTGTTTTTCATTTTAAACTTTGTAGAATTATACTTCCATTCATATAAATTTAATATTTTTGCAAATTGTTTCTGAATTGTGCTAATTTTAATACTATTTCTTGAACAACTTATATATAAAAAAGATACTAATAATAAATTACTAAAAATCAATAGAGTTGTTGTCATGAGATTCAAACCCTTTTTACTGTTTCAACTAATATTTAAATGCTCGATTTTCTTTCATTTTTAAAGGATAAAAGAATTTGTACATATGCTTGATTTACATAACGAATAATAAACAATGAAATTGCATTAGTCACGAAAGTTTGTACAGTTGAGACTCCTTAAATAAGCATAATTCATTCTATAATCTTATTCATAATTCGAAGCACTCACTAAGTGAACCAATTTTTCCCCCATAGGAATACCTGTAAAATAGAAAACTTCGTTCTATTCCAAAGAAGGGGAGAAATCTCTCAAAATAATTTGTAATAATGCACTTAAAATATTTTCTAAAAATTAATTAAAGTCCACTGAATTTCATTTTTTCCGACCCTAAGTTATGAGTTATCTAACTGCTTTTTAATAAGATTGCCAAGACATTACTGCATGGATTGTGGCAAATTCAAATGTTGCATTAATTTTGACAGCCTTTACAAAATGATAAGAACTAGTATGGTAAAAGTAATATATATATATATTTAAATTTACGTCAATTAATTTTTTGTTACTTTTTATTAAATAATTACAATTAATATAAATATGTATATACATATGACAGATTCACAATATTAAATGGCAAAAGAATTTTTTTCCAGCGATCAAACACACTTCGACACTGACGGTATTTATTCCTAAATTTATATCCTGATAAATATCTTACATAAAAGAATTTTTTCTCCCATATAAAACTAAAATTAATTAATTAATCAAAAAATTACTGATTTTCGCAAGGATTTAACTCGCATTCTTCATCTTCACGTGAAGAAATACTGAAATCCTTGCATTTTACAGATGGAGCCACTGCCCGCTAATTTCAATTTTCCTTACAATCTGCTAAAACCCTATTTAAAGTATTGAAAATGAATTAAATTTAATGAATTAATTAATATTTGAAAAAATATTATCAGCCAGGGACATCCACTGCAAGTTTTTAAAATGTATTTGAACTTGAGTGGATGAATAAAAAGTCGTTTATTAATTATTGAATATTTCAATAATATATATAAATATATGAAGGGTGACCCTTAAAAATGTTTACATGCAGCAGTATTTGGAAAGTAGAAGTTATGGGCGGTAATATTATTGCCCAGAGTGGAGACACATAGCGATAACTGTTTTAGACTGGTCGTCAGAGCAGATAGTGTTTATACCGAGACCTGAAATAGTGGCAGTGCTCCGCAACCGGTGTGCCATGAGCCAGATACAGGAGTGCCGCTATCAAATACATTGTATTTGACATTTTACAATTTTTCATCATGTATTTAATACACAATGACAATTTTTTTTTCATAATAATGTCTATTTTTCTAAATATACTAAAGAATAATTATTATAACTAAATAATCTTCAATGGTACCCTGGTGAGAACAGATTTAAATAATGACATGACTTTAAAATTATACTTCTCCGAAGTTCTAATAGATGTTTTTTGGATTTACGTTAAGAAAGAATATCTTCACATTTCCTACAAAGCAATCTTAACATTACTTCCATTTTCGACGACATATTTATGGGAGCAAAGTTTTCAACTCTTGTATTAATTAAAAATGATAAGCGGTCGTGCTTAAAAGATCTTGACCAAGAACTTCGGGTCGCGATGTTAAATATTGAGCCAAATATAAAACTTTTGTGTTCATTGAAACAAGCGCAGGTGTCACATTAATAATTATTATGATTGCGTAGAAATAAATATGTTATGGTTTTATGTATGTATACTTTTCAAATAAAAAACAGTTATTGTAAAGTTTGTGTATCAATGCATACCTATATACTTTAGCTTCTGGTGTGCCGCGGAATTCTGTAAAGAAATAAGGTGTGTCGTAGGTGAGAAAAGGTTGCGGAGCTCTGGTCTAGATACCATTTCTATGGGCGTGGAATTTATCACCATCAGGTATTCACAGACAAATCGTTGAAATATAAGGAGCTGTGTATAGAAAACAGGTGGCGAAATAGCATCGTTCTTTTGAAACGGGCAGACAGATTGCTGGAAATTTATAGAAGAGAGGTCTGGAGCAACCCCATTCAGCCCCGATTTGTCTCCCTTTGATTATTTCCTCTTTCCGGCATTGATGAAATATCCGAAACATGATTCATATAAGACGAAGATGTTCGAAAAGGTGCCTAGAAGCGGCTCAGTAACCAAAGACCTGATTATTACCAAGACAGGTTAAACAAATGGGTCCAGCGGAGTGATAAATGCCTCAACAGATTTGGTGATTGTGTAGTAAAGTGATAGCCACATGTGTCCCATAATTACCATTTGTTTCTTGAGTCTATTGTCAGTAAAATATTTTTCAATTAATATTCAATAATTCAATTTTTCAAATAGCAATAATTCAATTTTTAAAGTATTTATTTGCCTTGTTAAACTTTTTTCGATCGCCTCTCTTATATAGAGGGATTGTGAACTTATTGTAGGAATTGAAAAATGTGATACTCACCTATAACATCTAAACATATACCCGAACACATGTTTGAGCAAAATCCAGTAATGTGTTGACAATCTATCGATTTGTACATTCGCATGCTAGTAATTGCAATCACTCGTTAAAGTAATTACTTAAATCAAAAAAATTCTGTAAGTATTCTTTTGTTGTGACTGTAAGCATTGTTTTGTTTTAAAATTTGGATATAAATACGATAATTCATAAAACAAGATTTAGATAAATGAATTAACAACAATTTAGATAAATATTTGTATGCGATTATGTTGCGAAATTTTTTTTACACTTATATAATTTTAATTTCAATAGATTGTAAAAAAAGATGCCCGAAAAGCAGAAAAGGTATTCTTGACAATAAGAAAGAGAAGAAAATGTTGTGGAGGAAAGTCAACATTATCCTTAGCCTTACCGTAGATCTACTTATGCGAGAAACTTTCGAGGGAACTACTACCGCTAATTTGATATGGAGTACAAAACAATATCAAAACAATAAATTTCCGATGTTGCATAATCATGGAAACACAGAACGGCACGATAAGGAAATACAACGTGAAATTAATGTTCAAAAACAGAAGTTATCAGCATTCGGATTTATTGCCTTTAATTCCGTGCGTATGATCATTTAGCCTCAAAGGAGAAAAAATCTATAACATCATTGTTTTATGTTATTGGAAAATTACATTTAATTCACCCTTTTTTGAGAAAGTCTTTGTTGATAATTTTAAGATTTTAGTCTCGATCTGTTTTTTGTGACTCTCTTTTGGTCAATAAAGATGTTTTATTGCACAAATTAAAGTCAATTCATGCTCGTCATCACTATGTATTCACGCAGAATGCATCGTGACACATTAAGTTTAGATTCAATTGTGTGATTCTTGACGAGAAACAGGAAGTGACGTCAGAGCATACTGAACGGCATGCGCATTTTAATGTGAGATTATATTATGATTTCAGATGACGTCATGTGATATCCGATCCGACGTACAAGGAATTGATACTGTTATTGTACTGAAGGGGAAATAAACAAATTAAGAATCATTTATGCATATAAAAGAGTCAATGATTACAGTAACTTTCAAAACAAATAAATCAATTTAAATGTGGGTTTTACTACTATGTGATACTGTTATTGTACTGAAAATGAAATAAACAAATTAAGAGTCATTTATGTATATAAAAGAGTAAACGATTATAAGTAGATTTCAAAACAAATAAATCAATTTAAAAGCAGATCTTACTACTATGTGTAGTATTGCTCAAGGTAAAATCAGGAATTATTTTTTGCTTAAAATCAATTATTTATAGCCAAATTATTCGAAATAATTTTAAAAATTGATCATAAACATCCTTTCAATTTATTTTCCAGCAAGCGCACTTTCCATCTTAACATGAAAAATGGAGTTTATTTCTCAGTATTCATTTACTGACCTTCAAAAACTAACAATATTAATTTTTAAAATGCTTTCATTTTGAGAACACAATAATAAAACGAACTGAAGTTGTCCCCCAAAACCTCGTATATCCTGTCATAAAAATTATTATTATTCCTAAGAAAGCCTTGCATATGATTGGAATACAGTAAAAGCTCTTTATTCGAGGGTTATATGCTCCATAAATATGCCGCGAATACAGAAATCGTGAATACGGAATGGTCATTTATATGGGATTATAGAGGATATGTTCCTAGGTGACAAAATAAAATATATATTTATATATAAATCAATTCAATTGAAGTTTTTGAGCATTTTTATTAATTATCTTAAGGCTTAGGCAAGGGTTTGAAGAATTTTGTCATTTTCTCTTGCTTGGTAGTTTTTAAAAGCTCCTTCCATTCAGACTGATACGCAGCAGTCGCATTAGCAATTTGCCTCTTAAAAATAAGACTTTGTTCCATAGACGGATCAATGTTCATAAAGAAATCGCAAAGCTCATTTGCCATTCACAAACCTTCACTAAGATTTTTCAAATGAAATGTCACGTTTCCAGTGCTTGTTGAAGCCTCTTCTTCAATGGGCCGTGAATTGAACATTTCCTCCAAGTCGGTTTCAGTTAGAACTTCATCTTGCGATTCAAGTAATTCCTGAATGTCACTTGATTCTACTGTTCGAACCCCTCTCGTCCTATTCCATTCGCGATTTCGGCTATGTTTTCAGTTTACATTTAACAGCATACTTTTGACAAAGTTGTAATAAGATATATTTTACTTATTTTATTAGTCCAATTTTCGGCATTTGCTAAGGATATTGGGTTGGATACCTTTTATTATTATTATGTATGTACTTATTAGAAGGAAGCGCTAATAAGGAGCTTTTACTGTAAAATAACTTCGAAATATTAACCTTTGGCTCTAATTTAGCATTTTTACTGAATCTAACATTATCCTTGGTGGGTTATTTGGCGATTAATTCCCGGCATGCGTTAATAGTATCCAAAAATCAAATTTGTGTTTTAGACATTCCCAACCGAATTATTTATTCCCAACCGAATGAAGTAAAACAATTTCCCACAACTACACATGTAGTCTCAAAAACATGCTAAATTTGATGTATTTAAGTCATGGCGTCTTAGTGTTATGGCATTTATATTTTTTTGAATGTACAGATCAACAAACAAGCAATCCGTTATTGGATTTTGATAAGTGTTTAAATGTACATTTCAAGGGTGTTTAGACTATGGACCTTAATTCTGTATTTCGAATTTAAAGTATAGAAATTCGAACTTTATGAAGAAAACTATCTATCTAGTTTTCTTCTTTTGAAGTTATAGTATTACGATATATTTGAACGGTTGGATAGATAGATTTTCTTTGCTCAAAATTTGAAAAAAATCTACAAATTTGGTGTAAAGACCATATAATAATTTTCAACTGTTTAGCTCAAAGCTTCTTTTTTTTCGTTCTCTATGTGACAGACAGACAAATATTTTTCAGAAATGTGTTTTTCGAATTCATTGAGGTCTAAAACCTGAAGTGTCAAAATCTCGAGCACGAACTTTTTTGACGATTATTTTTCTTTCCCTATACTAAATACACGAGAGTGTAATTATAATATCATATCACTCAGACACGCAAAAATAATTTTAACATTCACTATTAGGAAAATAAAAAATCAAGAATTGAGCCAAAACTTTACTCAACAATAGAAATTTAATTGCATGTTTAATGGAGAAGTTCTGTGATTTCTATATTAAGGCATCCGACTACGTTAAAAACGCTGCTTATGGACCACATTCGCGAATTTTTTTAATTGTTATTGTATATCTTGTACTTCAGACTTTTCTCTTTCTAAAACAGTTTGTTTTTTCTAGGAAAAGGAAGACCTCACCTATCATCAAGGGTCACACATTTTTTTAGATAAAATTTGTCTGTAACTTCAATTCTCTCAAAACTTTCATCTTCATAAAAATTCTCCGCCGTTAACATGATATATCAAAAACCAATAGAATTATTTACAAAAAAATTTTAGCGTATGTTTTAAATAACATGGGAAATGAAATGAACCAAAAGCTTTATTATTGGTGGAATCGGAAATTTGTCTTCAACTTCAATTTAATTTTCATAAATGTTCTCCACGATTAACATGATATTTCAAAAAACAACACAGGTATTTACATAAAAATTTCCAGCGTGTGTTTTAAATAATATGGGCAATTAAATGAACCAAAAGTTTTATTGTCCATGGATTACTTTTTTCATTTATAGGTGTTTTTAGAAAAATTAAATTGTGAATTGATGGAAAAAATGCATATATACTTATATTTTTACCCATAACTTCTTTGCATCTCGAAATTTTTCTTAGATTTTGGTTTGTTTCATTCATCATTATATTCTATAACTTACAAAGAAAAATAGGATTGCTGCATTACCATTTTGTATAGAGTGTTAACCGTTTTAATTAATTTTCCTTAAAATGTACAAGTTTTTCTAGTTTTTAAAATATATTATAAATAATTATAATAAATATATTATAAATATACTTAAAATAATTTTGTATTTATAGTGTTTATAAATGAAAATATATCTAATACCAATAAATAGTTTTTAAAAAATTCAAATTAAAAAAAAATTTTAATTTGAACATAGTCGGATACCTTAACACCTTACGCACGTATGTCTTCTCTTAGTTACTATTCAAAAAAAAAAAAAAAAAAAAAAAAAAAAAAACTGCACCATTTTGAATTTTTTTTTTAAAAATTTTAATTCTTAGAAATTCTTTACAGTGTGGTAAAAAGATGTAAGTTAATTTTGGGGCTAAATTGACTTGAAACAATGGTGTGTATTTATTTTTGGAACATTAAACAAGTTCACGTATTAATGAATCCGACTACGTTAAAAACGCTGGTTAATGACCACATGGCCATTTTTTTACAGTTATTTCTAGTAGCTCAGATTTTCCTCTTTTCAGAACAATTTATCTTTTCTAAAAAAAGGAAGGCCTGACCTATCATCCAAGGTCACATATTTTTCAGCCAAAATTTGTCTTTAATTTCAGTTTTCTCAAAACGTTTTCTTTCAAATTCTCTACCGTTAACACGATATCTCAAAAACTAATTGAGGTAGGGAGTTTCAGCGTGTGTTTTAAATAATATGGGCAATGAAAAGAGCCCGAATTTGTATTGTTGGTGAAATGTGTTTCATTTATAGGTCTTCTTAGAAAAATTAAGTTGTAAATTTATAAAAAAATTGCTTATGTACATATATTTTTACCCATAACTTCTTTGCATCTCAAAATGTTTCTTAGATTTTGGTTCATTTCATTCATCATAATACTCTATAACTTGTATACAAAGAAAAATAGAATTACTGCTTTATAATTTTGTGTAGAGTGTTAACCGATTTGGTTAAATTTCATTAAAATTTACTAAAAATGTTCCTAGTTCTCGAAATGCATTATATTTTCAAATAGCTATGTTGTATTTGTAGTATTTTGTAATATAATTGATAATAATCTAAAAACGATAGTTAAATTTTTTTCCCCCTCCGAACGTAGTCGGATACCTTAACTGAATAATTACTGACATTGTATTGTTTTTTTTTTTTCGAGAGTAAAGGGTTAACATTTTTTTTTAAATTGTAGCTGTGGTAGCTTGGATAAAAATAAATATTGAATATTAACATTTTTAGCGACTAACTGGCCCATAGGAATTTTTGGTTGTTAAAACTCTCCAATAAATATTTTGTGCAAGCACATCTTAATAGTCCCTGCAGCAAAACACTTCAAATATTCAAATTCTGATCGTGTTTTCAGATATGAGGCTGCAAAGTTTCCGGTATGGTGGTTGGTTCTCTCTACCTTAGTGAATATAGAATTGTTTGGGGTAGGCTACTCCCTACTGTTTACGAAACGCACCTCCCAAAGAATTATTGTTCGGTGGCTGGTGTTGAAGATTTAGCACCAATTCTTGCCAATGCATTTGTGGCGATCTGATCTCTCAGATTTATCTTTATGTTTAGGCGGGTCAGAGTAGTCAGTGTGCGTTAGAATTATTCTTTATATAATATATAAAAGGCTAATACATATTATTTAAAGAACAATATAACTATTCTTAAGACAATCTTTAGGGTGGTTGTAATTTATCTTCCCCAATAAACGGCATTCTACAACGCAAACAAGTGAGCGGATTACAACGAAATTTGGTTTATAGACTACTAGCCGTCTTTGGCGACCAGCTGGTTCGCCAGGAGTAATGCGTTCTAAAATTTTCAATTAAGGTAACCGACTACGTTGGAAGGAAAAATTTTGAAAAATTTGATCTTTTAAAAACTATTTTTGGTTCTTAGATGTATTGTTCATTATAAACACTATAAATACAAAAACATTATTGTGAGAATGTAACATATTTTGAGAAATTGGAAAATTTAGTGAAATTTGACCAAAACGGTTAGCATTCTACACAAAATTGTAATAAAACAATTCTATTTTTCTTTGGGCAAACGTTATGGACTATAATGATGCATGAAATGAACCAAAATCTAAGAAACATTTTGAGATGCAAAGATGTTACGGGTAAAAATATACGTAGATATGCATTTTTTCCCTAAATTCGCAACTTGATTTTTCTAAAAACACTTATAAATGTAAAAGTAGTTAACCAACGAGAAAACTTTTGGTTCGTTTCATTGCCCATATTATTTAAAACACACACTGAAATTTTTAATCAAATACCTCTATCAGTTTTTAGGATATCATGTTAATGGTAGATAATTTTTATGAAAACTAAAATTGAATTGAAAGACTTAGACCTTCCTTTTCTAAGAAAAAACAAACTGTTTTGGAAAGAAAAAAAGTCTTAATGACAAGAAATAACACTTTTTTTTAAAAAAATCGCCATTGTGGTCGAATACCAGTGTTTTTAACGTAGTCGGATACCTTAAATACTTATGTGATTTGCTCTCTTTATAACTTCTCAGCCAAATATATTTAAACTTCGATAGTCAAGTAATTCATATTATTATAGAAGACTTACGATTATTTGTTAATTGCATTATATATCTCTCTGATTCGCAACAAGCTGTCATGGAATTATGTCGAAAATATTACATTTTATATTTGCTCCATAGCATTACGCTTACAGATATTGCAAACGATTATAGAAATATAATATTAAGTCGGGATTTCAATGCATATCTTGTCTAAATTCAATCAGGTTTACCGAAAATAAAGAAGACTTGTTGAATTAATTATTTAGATATTGCAAACGATCATAGAACCCTTTGCCTTGCATTTATTTTTTTTAGAAAATATCACATTTTGTATTTCTTTTATTTAATCCAGTCATGTGCTAAAAGTTACATTTTTTAGATTACAGTTGATTTTTTTAAAATTTTAACTTCAGTCAATAGGAAGGCAACACGCTGATAAAACCTAACTTTTTCCCCTTTGACGTGCTCGTGCAGATTAAATTTCATTGTTTTGTTTGAAATATATGGTTGAAAAACATGGTTACAATAGTTCTTCGAAAATTCTTTGAAAATAGAAGCTTAAGTTATACATTAAAACACTGATACCATTAGAAAGCTAATTTTTTAATCTTTAAATGGATGTAAAAATCATGTTTATTTGATCATATTTTCGGAAGTTATATCGGAAAATCGTCGAAATTTTGCTTAAATTTTGATTGATTCAAATTCTAATTAAAAATTCAAAAAAAGGGCTCCGAGGTGCACATTCCCGACCTCCAAGGTATACATGTACCAAATTTGGTAGCTGTAGGTCCAACGGTCTGCCTGTAGAGCGCCAACACACACACACACATTGAGGTTTATTATAAGTGTAGATATAGGATACAGGAGGCCGGCGTCCTGGCACAAGGGTCGCGAGTCTTCCCCTTGGTCTGGGCTTCCTGGGTTCGAGTCCCGGTTCGGGCATGGTTGTTACTCTGCTTTCTGTCTGTGAGGCGTGTGAATGAGCCCCCTTGTTAAAAGGGGTTGTGAAAGCGAATGAGTGTGTCATCTTCATTCGAGCTACAAGTCAGACTTCTGCCTTCTGGGTGCTCAGGGGTCTTCACCCTCAGAAGCTACTGCACCCCCTTTCCGTGGAAACATCGACACGAAAAAAAAAAAAAAAAATAGGAAATAGGCTCGAGAAATTTTGAAAAAGAAAAAAAAGTTCTAAAATGTCCACTAGAGAGCGCATCCTTGCGTAGAAGTGGGAGCTTCATTCAAAGCAGGTTAAGGTAAGAAACGTTTGCAATCGTTGTCGTGTTTTAGTCGATGTTTCCGGCTGTAATGATAACAGTATCTTGTTGCGATGCTGAATGATTTAAAGAACACCAAAAGGTTTCATGTGGAAAGCATCACAACTGATCAGTTATGATTTGCTGTTGAACACACTGAACACACAATGAACAAAATTTCATCGACTTGAAATTTTGCTGGTGAATGAAAGTGGTCACATGGAGCATCCTTTCCCTATATCAACCTGCACAGGATCAACAACTGCTCCTCTTGTACAATTTTGTCCTAATCTGTTCTAGTTTCTGCAAACTAAACTGTTTTCCCTCCCTCAAACAGAATACTGCTCTTCATTCCTTACCTTTATTTAATGTGGTTCGATGACAAGATTATCAGAAACTAATCAAGAATGTTAATATTGTTTCTGTATTCAGTTTTAGTCGTTTAGGTTCGCCGTGGCCTAGTGGTAAGGTCTCGACATGGGAACCGAAGGGTTTCAGGTTCGAGACCCGATTCCACAGAAAATCCGTCATGTAAGCGGGTCTCGTGCACGTTATTGTCCTCGTCATCTGACCGTTGTTCAAAATGACGAGGTCCGTCCCAAAATAGCCCCAGTGTTGCTTGAAACGGGATATTAATATAACTAAACTAAAAGTTTTGATCGCTTATTGGATTTGATTGAAGGTTTTTCGGAAAAGTCTTCAGTCCTCTTGTGGACATTTTGGAACTAAACATTTTTCTCAAAATTCCGTCAGAACATTTCGTGTATAATCTATAAACCAAATTTTGTTGGAATTCGTACACTTGTTTGCGTTATATGAATCTGTTTATAGAAGTTTAACTATATTCACTCTGTATTTTAAAGGCCTTATATTGTTCTGTTCTCTGTACTGTATACTTCTCTGTCTATATTTTTATGCATTTTATTATTTCGTATTAAAAACATTGAAAACAATCATGGATTTTTAAAAAAATTCCGTGTTACTTGATTCTAAAGTTAAAGCTTTATTACAACTACTGAAAATTTAATAAAAGTTGCATTACATTGAAATCTACTGAACTTGGAAAAATAAATCAAATCTTCATATTTTGATGATCAAAAAAAAATCAGACTGACATATTAGTGGAGTAAAAATGAAAATGGTTTTGCTTTACTTTAACAGTAAAATATTTTGTTATAGAGTGCATTTAAAATATTTTTTTAATTCTATAAAATTAGATAAAAATTATAAGGTAAAATAAATTCTTGCAATTTTAAGATGATTTAAAAATTATTTTCGTTCTACAGTACATTCAGAAGCTATTACTGATAAACACGAAAATTTCGTTTAATTGTAATGAATTGAAATTAATTTTTTTTAAATCACACCGATGTGGAAGATTTCGCTTATTTGAAGTACAGGGTAATTATAAATAAAGTTCCACTTAGAAATGCTAATAAAAGGCAAAACTACTGTACTAAATGTTATCAATTTTGATAATAGTTTAAAGAAGGTAATGGGAATTTCTTTATTGCAGAGGGAGTGAAAGAGTTCAAAACATCACCACCAGGAATGGAAATAGAGCTATATACAATACTGAGAAGAAAAATAAAGCATGAAGACATCGTTTTAAAAAGTATTTAACTGTTTTAGAAACGTGTTACAAAGCATTTTCAATGGGCATTATTTTAACAGTACTGTTTATGAAGATAATCTGGGGCCGCAGTAGCTTGGTGGTAAATTCTCAGCTTCGGAACCGGAGTATTGCAAGTTCAAGGCCCGAATTCACCGAATAACCTCCATGTAAGTGGGTCTGGTGCACGTTAAGTCCTTCAGAGCCAAACGCCCTCCCGCTGGTGTGGTGTGAAAGCTTGGAGAGGGTGGTGAAAGCTCTTATGCCGTCCTCGTCATTTGACCGCGGTTCAAAATGAAGACGTCATTCTCAAAATAACCCTAGTGTTGCTCCAAAACGGGATGTTAATATAACTAAATTATGGAGATAATCCGAACAATTTGGAGGAACTGAAAGATGCAGTACACCGAAAAGTGCGTAACATTCCTCCTGACACAGTAGAGCTACTGTTGAGAATGCAGTGATAACTTGCTTTTAGAAAACACAGGCTCTTTAACATGTTTCAGAACCATTTAAATGCATTTTAAATCAATGTCTTCATGTCCGATTTTATTTAACAGTATTGTATACAATGCCATTTTCTCTGGTGGCTAATTTTTGAACTTTTTTTGGCAGAAAAAATTATATAATTCCTTTAAACTAATGTCAAGTTAGATAATATGATAATATTTGGTCTTGTAATTTTCTTTTTATGATCATTTCAAATTGGAACTTTAATTATAACCACCCCGCATTTCTATTCCAAAGCTTCAGTTAATAGATTTGGAATAGACTGTCCCTTTAGAATACAATAGGCAGAAACACATACATCTTCATTTTTCTTACCAGTAGAGATTTAAAAAAATTCATTCACTGAAGTGGAAAAGTCCATTTTAGTAAATACTGTAGTTAAAAATATGCGCAGTAACTTCAATTATTTTGAATAGCAATGCGCAAGCAAATAACCGAAAAGATTTAAAATGTAAATTATATTATTTTTCAACAAGAAAGTAAAATTTCCTTATGCATGCGACATATTCTTTTTGTATAATGAATTAATAATCGAAGAGGGGGAATCGATTATGTCTCATTGGCTACAGAAAGCAATTTTAAATTGAGAAGGTCACATGTTTTCACAACAATATCTAACTATACTTTGACTACACTTGATAACTCTAATTGCTTTCCTGCAACTAGATTCTCATCTTGAATGACCCGGTAAAAATTTACGAAATAAATTTAAATCATGTATTTCATTGAGAACAATAGTTTTAGTATATTAAAAAAAATTATAACTATCGAATCTCGTTGTGTAGAGCATCGAAGAATATAAATTGAAGAGTTATTTCCCGGCACGAAATTGAGCATTACATCTCTTTCATAATTAGGCATAACCTGTTTCCTTGCTTCGAGCGTGTATGAAACCTCTAAAGCAAACGCTGACCTTCAACTGAGCAAGAATATTAGTGTTTACTCATTTCTCAATGTTTGTTGCGCAATTTACCTGAATGTTTTCCTTTTCTTCAATTCCAAAGAAAAAGGGTTTCATTTTAGTCCTGGGGCTGATGAATGTTAAGTCTTGGAGGTTTAGTGAAGACGCTAATAAGTAAGCTGTCCTTAAGATTTCAATTTATAACTGTTTGTATTCTTTACTTGAGAAAAAAAACTAATTTGTTTCGTGCTATTGCATTTTTATGTTTATACTAAAATAATTTTTTTCTTATTAATTATATTAAATTTATTATATTATTTTATATTATATCGATTTCTTTAAAATACACATACTATTCTATCCATCAAAATTTTTAGCTATCAGTTTTTTAATCCCTGTTTTATTTCGTCAGAATTCTTTTATTCATTATGAGAAAAATTTATTTATGCTATCGAAAATGCAACGTGAATATCAAACAGTTTTAATGATATATTGCTGAGACGATAATTTTTCGTTGCTTCTATGATGCCATACCAGTAATAAGAAATTAAAATCAAAACTAGAAAAATCAGCATTAAATGCATACAATTATTAATTTGTTATGTATTATTATATTTCATGTCGTTTTCTTTGATCTACTCATTGAAATTATTCTATGAAATTTTTGATGATCAATTTTTTAACTTCTTTTTTACTTCGACAGAATCCTTTCATATATTATGAGATAAAATTATTTATATTATCGAAGATTCGTGAATCTCAAATAAACTTAATAATTTATTGCTATTCCTGCAGACGATAATTCTTAATTGCTTCTATGATGCCATGTTATAGATAAGAAATTAAAATCAAAACATCAAATATCAGCATTAAATGAAAACGATAAATAATTTGCTTTCAAATAATTCTCCAAAAGAACAAAATAATAATGACATTTAATTTATTAAGAACAAACCTAATCTAAAGTGAAATAAATTTTAATTCAGAATTGAATTAATTTATTTTAATTAATTTAATATACATTATTTAACATATTTAATAATAATATGTAAAACTTTCATTTGATCTTTCGCATCTGTTATTTATCTTGTTTAAATTCGGAAAGTGATATGGATTTAAACAAATCGCTTATTATCAATTTTTACAATCTGTATTGTTTTACAACCATTACCGCAAATTTTCTAACTGAAAAGAGCAATTTTTCATTTCATTTCCCTTTACATAAAGTATTGTAAAATGCTCTGATTAACTTATATTACACTCAACTTATCTTAATAATAACTTCGTATCGTTTGAAGAATACATTAGCATATTCCATTAAGATGATTACTGATTGAGTGATTTTTGTCAGATGAATTTGCATAATATTATTTCATTCTTTTTTAAAGTATTATTTTCGATTAATACCCTTTCAATATTGTTCATTGTTTGTGTGTTTAACACAATTCGATTGACTTACGAGTTTCAATTTCCAACAGGAAATATTATTCACTTTTAAGTAATTTTAGAATAATTTGTGTAAGAAAATACATTTTGATGTAGTTATTTGTTTATAGAGATATTAACTGAAAACAATTTATGATACACTTATAACTTAATTCATATGAAATTTTCGAATTTCTATTCAGAAATTTGAACTGTTTAATTATTTATAAGAATGCTGTTGATATAATCACTGTTTTTTTCCGCAAAAAAATATAAAAAGCTTTTAATATGATTTTAAAAAACGAATTCGTCGAATGTTTGGAACTTCATTTAATGGTGAAATTGTTTTCATTTCTAATAACATATTTAATAGACTTAGAATATTTAGAATTTTAATACTTTTTTTAGTTTTGGGGAAATTTATTTATCGATCGTATCATTTCTTTCCAGATTTCAATACATATACATAAAACCTTCATGTCCCTAAACTGAATAATTTCTATAAAGATCTAACAGAATTCACTATCCCCTTAAACAATGGGTGAGATTTGGATTTCAGGGCAACAATGTTAAATATGATTGGAAATTAGGCAAAAAAATATTGTAACTGTTAAAATTGAGAAAAAATTCCCTAAAATATTAAATTGATGTAATTAGAAAGACTTTTTAAATTTTGAAATGATGCACAAATAAATTTATGCAGTATTATTTTCTGATTTTATCTAATAAAACGGAAGAATTCTTTTCGATTAATTTAAAAATCGTTCCCGGAATATATTTCTATTTTCTAAAGTATGTTTGCGTCAAAGTTGGCAGCTATAGATTAAACTGTCTTGCATGTAGAACGGCTCAGACACATAAAAACAATTACAAACATACATACACATTCATCTTTATTAATAATAGATATTAGTTGCTTTGCTGAGATTATTCTTTTTCTCCTTTGTCAAAGTTAAATAAATTACGTATTGTTTGATTTTTATGATTTTGTACATCAAATTATGATGGTCATTAAAGTCATCTCAATCAGCTTGATATCAATATCAATAGGCTATTTATCGTGCCCGTGAAACGTTATGATGACATATCATTTTGCAATTAAAAACGCTTTATCAATCTTCTGTTTAATATTTTAACAATTACACATTTTTTGGTGACCCTGCAACTTCAATTCCTTATCAACAATGCAAATAGCTTATACTGCGAACAGAAAATTTCTTTAGTTTCCAACAAAGGAAGATAATAAGCGAATGAATATTTGAATGGAAAAATTATGACGGTTGATATCTAATTTCAAAAACATAACGTTCAAATCTACCTGCAAAAATTATGCAAAAAGCTTTTTTTAAACGGTCGAACTTCTGAAAGAGAGAAAAGGCTGCTATGGGACAGTGATAAGATCTCCGCTTCAGGACCGGAGGGTTGCAGGTTCGTGACCCCTTCCACTGAAGAACCGTCATGTTAGCGAATCTGATGCACATTAAATCCGTCCAGACCAAACGTCCTCACACTAATGAAGGGTGAAGAAGAGGATGTCAGCTCAGCTGTCATCCTCGTCATCAGACCGCGGTTCAAAATTACGAGATCTATCTCTAATCTATCTTAGTGTTTCTTTAAATCAGGATGTTAGTAAAACTAAATTAAACTTTAAAAAAACCATAAATAAATGAATGTTATTAAAAAAGATTATTTTTTTAAAAAAATTTGAAAACAGTGTAAATTTTGTTTTCCCACAATAGCATTTTCATAAGTTATGCAACAATTTATCATTTATTTTTTAATGTTTAAGATTCTAAATTAAGTTTTTGACATTTTTTCACAATGTCACACCAAGAACTTGAAATACTACTTTATTTAGTCGACAGATAAACCGCAACTTGTCATTGGTCTATCCCCTATAGAAACATTCACGCAGTTCAGCAAAGTTATCCCTTTTTGAAAATAAGGAAAAAAAAAATGTTTAAAAAATTCTCAAAATTTAGTAAAATAGGGCGCTTAATTGCAAACCGATATTAGTGAAAGAATTTGTTTTATTTAGCACTATCTGGTACCGGCGCGTTGCTGCTACCGAAAAAGAAATAATCTTAAGTGCATTCAATCAAAAATTTTGCAATGTTTGATTGAAAAGGATGAACGGTACGATAGCATATAAAATAAGAACGAACAAATATTCATTTTTATATATTAGATTTGTGTATCCTTTCAGAATTGTTAAATTGGGTGTTCTTTCAGAATGATAGGGAATGAAACTATTTATTGCATCTCGTGACTCGTTTAATATTCTTTCAGAATTCTTAAATTTAATTTCAGAAAATGGGATTAAAATATTCTTTCAAAATTGATTAAATATAGAAAATATATTTATACCATAAAAATGTTAATATAGTTGAAAAGATCATTTTTCAAAATTACGATAGTCCAAAATTATTTATACTACAATATTTTTGGTAGTTACGGCGAAAAACGAGAAAATTTATTTAAAATTTAAAAATCATAAGGTTGGTCTCCCAAAAACTTCCTCGCATAATCTGTAATAAAATTGTTACCTCTGATTCTGACTTGCATGATATTTGCATACTACAGCTACAAAATATTAACGTTTAACTATGATTTAGCATTTCTACAGAATCTATTCTCTTCGACGAGTTATTTTGGGATTAATCCTTGGTAAAAAAAAATGTGTTTCAGATACGAATTAAAAAAAAAAATTTTTTTTTGATGTTTGTACTATTCCTATTACCCTCTCGCAGGTGTAAACAATAAGCAGACCAAATTTCATCGCAATTGGATGAACGGCTTAGGAAGGCATAAGAGACATACAAACAAAGATTCGTTTTCATTTATATAGAATTTTAATTGATACAAGACTCCTTCTTGCCCTTGTTGTTTTCGGAAGTTATGAAAGATAAGCTGTTGTTAATTGATTAAAATTCTAATTTAAACCTCAACAAAAATCGCTTTCAAGTGTATATTCTTACCCACTAAAGCAGAGGTGTCCAAACTACGGCCCGCGGGCCAAACCCGGCCCGCCAAGTGATTTTATCCTGCCCGCGGAGGGTTTTAAAACATAATGATGTTTTCGACCAAACCTTTTCATTTTCATAAAGGTATATCGAAAATCTACGTGGCCAACAAAACGGAGTTTTTGTACTTGACCAAACACAAATGTCTATCGCGCTGTTAAGTTATAAGACTAAATAAAAAAAATATATTTCAGTAACTCAAACATAAAAGACATTTTATACGCATGTGAATTTTGACGATAAGCAGAGTCTTATTGTTTTGTTGTAAATAAAGCATCAGCAATTATGAGTAGTTCGCTTAAAGAAGCACTTAAGTATAAATAAACAAATATCGTTTTGATTTCGATAACGTTTTCATGGAATTATTGCACGCGCACAGTAGCGTACCTAGAACTTTTGCCGCCCGGGGCGGTCCCGTTGCTGTTGCGTATAGCCAGGCGCTCGTCGCCCGTCGGTGCAGCGCAAGAAGTATAGAAAATTCCGCCCCCAATATGTGTCGCCCGGTGCGGTTCGGTACCGTTGCGCTCGTATGCCGCCCTATTGTCGCCACAATATGATTACTCTTTGCACTCGTATGTCGCCGTATAGACGGCATATGAGTTTCATCATTCGCATTAGAAGTTGCATGAAAATATTTCAATTTATATAAAATAATTATATAATTATACTTTGTTTAGTATTTTGTATTTTCAAGTTACAATAAAATAGTATTAATTAATAGTATTTAATGCTACTTTACTCATAATGATATTTTTCAATTTGCATATACATGTGGCCCGTATAACATGGATCTAATTTCGATCCGGCCCGCGCCGCGAAAAGTTTGGACATCTCTGCTCTAAAGTATATATGAGTCAACTCTGGTAGTTCTTAGTCTAATGACTTGACATGAGGTTCGCCCCATACAAATAATCGCGCATTCGTCTTTATTATTAGTCTAGATAAGGATTAAAATTCCGATTAGGTTAGTGTCTTGGAGCAAGGATAGAGCGTCTTCCCCTTGATCTTGAGGTCCCAGGTTCGAGTCCCGGTTCGGGCATGATTCTTCTTCGATGTTCCATATGTGACATTAGCTATTACCCGCGAATCTGTTAGCGTGGAAATTTCGATGTATATGTATGAAAAAATATTTGATAATGACAAATTTAAAAACATTAAACCTAACCTAAAAACGATACTCTTAAAAACATAAGCATATATGAAAAATCTATAACATAAATACAACATAATAACAAAAACACACAACTAACGTAAAAACAATTTATTTACATTGAATACCCAAAATAAAACAAAACGGCAAGTCCGGTCAAATCAATTTTATTTATAGATCGAGATGGAGATAGCTACAACAGTATTATACACATAATTTTTTAACTTTTAATTTAAATGAAAACACAGTTGTCAACAACCACATGCTAACTTTCAACGCCAGTTGGCGTAACGCACATGTCTAACTTTCCTACGCCAGTTTGGGTAACGCAATGAAGATTAGAAAGGTTTTATTTATTTAATTCTGTTTTCTTTTCATTTAAAAGTACTTCAGAATGAATCCGAAAGATTGATTAGTTAACAATATTTAATTTTAAATACATCAAACACTAAAAAAAATAAATAGAATCTTTTGAAATAATCGGTTGAAATTCTGCTAAGCCTAACCTCAATTCTGTTTGAGAAAAAACTGGAGCCTTACTCCTCCTTGACCGGATTTGGCATCAGCCTTTTGACTCAAAATTTAGTTTTAAATTAATAAAAACTGAGCCACTGTATGAACCAGAATAAAAAGTAGCCTGTGCTCTATTCTAGACTGTAATCTATCTTTGTGCTAAATTTCATCCAATTCCGTTCAGCCGTTCTGGCGTGATTTGGTAACAAGCATCAATTCATCCAAACATCCTAACTATCATATTTATAATATTAGTGTAGATGGGTGTATGTGCTACCTTGTAAAAAGGGGTTATGCAAACGAATAAGACGCATGATGTAGTTTAGTCGAATTCTTGACCCTAGTTGGCGGTATTGAAAAAAAAAAAAAAAACAAGAGACACTCGCTCTGCTTAAATTGTTGACAGATTACTGTCAGCGAGCTTGCAAAATGTCATCAGTCACAACACACAAATTCGATTTGAACTGTCTCCTTAAGATATTTTTTCTCTCGAAATATAATAGTATTGATCAAAAGATGTTAAGAAATGAGACACTAGAGTTCGCCAATTGGCACGCTAGAGGGCGCCACTCTTTGAATGATATATAAAGTGGTTGCAGGAAAATACGGTGGTTGCAGGAGAGCGAGGTTTTGCATGAGCAGTGGTTCTTTTTGTCCTCCACATCTGAAGGCAGATGGATAGTTTGGTTGAGAGTTTGAGGATTTTTATGTTTTGATTTATTATTATGGAAGTACGTTATTTTGATGTTGTTTAATGTTGTATTTATTAAACGAATTTTTTTAGTTATTCTGTGATGCTTAGTTAGTGTGTCGTGAGTTTAGTTTTTATTTAAAAAAATTCTCTTGGGAAAAAGTTTGCCTTGAAGAAATTACCTTTAGCACTAAGTTTTTGAACTAATGTTTCATTTAATGTTAACATTTTTCATTCAATGTTCACTTCTTTTGAACTAAAGTTTTGAACAATTCGTAAAATTGCCAGATGGCTGTTAACGATGTAATAAATGTCTTCAAAACCAAAACCTGCTTCTACTCAAATCCATGCCACCATTAAATAGACTTCATTTCTTTTTGGAAACGTAGCCTTAAACCAGGTAGCAATTTATTTCAGGAAATTTATCAGGAAAATGGTTAATGTACACCAAACAAGGTTACATGTTTTTTAACTGATTGCCTTGAGGAAAAACTGCGATTAACCTCCTTGTAAACTATAATAAGGAAACAGATTTGAACAAAGTGCAAAAGGAAGCTTCAAGCTTTCTCTATATTTGATAATGCCTTCGTGTGACTAAATAGCGGGTAACTGTGTGACTGTAAGGCATATAAGATGTTCAAACTTTTGTACATTTCAGTGTCATGTGAATCATTTTCTATATAAATGCTTCACGTGATATATATAGAAAGCTGTTTCAGTTCGTCCATCGTTTGTTTACTGCTGCAAAGTATAAACACAAAATATGTATGCTGTTTGTCAAAGTAGTCTGTATGCTGCAGACAAAGTATGCAAAATATAAACACAGTGTTTTCTCCCTGTTCCCAAGATATGAAAATGTAGGATAGTTATAATTAAAGTTCCACTTTGAAATAGTTTTAAAAGGAAAACTATTGGTTCAAATGTAATCAAACTTGATAACAGTTTAAAGGAAATTAGTGGAATTTCTTTTCCGCCAAAAGAAAAAAAAATAGTTCAAAATCTCTCCATCAGGAAGGAAACGGCGATGTATGCAATATTGTAAAGCAAAATAGTACACGGAAATGTGTTTAATCTTTTAAAATTTGTTTAATTACTTCTGAAATGTGTTACAAAGCAAATTGAAACTTTTAAATAGTCAATTTGAATAGTTTTGAATGGTTCAAAGTTCCACTTTGAACTAGTCATAAAAAGAAAACTACTGAACCAAATGTTATCAAAATTTGATGATAGTTTAAAGGAGGTCATGGTAATCGTTTGAAATGTGTTTAATCGCTTCTGAAACCTGTTGTAAAGCAAATTCAATGTGCACTATTCACTTTGAAATAGTCAATTTTAATAGATCAAATTTCCACTTTGGAATAGACATAAAAGGGAAACTATTTTGGAACTACTTTGATATACACCCCCAAATCGGAAATTTGGCGACTTTTTTTCTCGCCAAGCAAAGTATGTGTTTTTGGCGCCTCTATTTTCTCGCCAAGATAATACAATGAATACATAAAAAAATGAATAAATAAAACAATGAATACATAAAAAATACAAATAAATGTCACTGAATAACAGATTATACACAATTTAGAAAACCGGAAAGCTGAAAAAACCTAAATTGGCAACCCCAAAATAAGAAACAGAAACCCTAAATAGTCCGTTGGGAGTGCCAGATTTGGCGCGTAATTTTGGGGGGTGTATATCAAAGTTGTACACTATTTTACCAAATGTTATCAAAATTGATAGCAGATTAAAGGAAATCATGGGAATTCCTTTTCCCATGATGAAAAGAAAAAAAATCAATAACTCTCCAACAGGAGGGAAATGTCGGTGTATGCAATATTGTAAAGCAAAATAGCGCATGAAAATATGTTTAATCATTTCTAAAGCGTATTACAGAGCAAATTCATTGTGCTTTTACCATTTAATCGTTTAAAATGAGTTAAAACATTTCTGAAACGTGTTACAAAGCAAATTCAGTGTGCGTCTACCATTTTCTGAGAGTACATTACTGCAATCTAAGCAAAAACTTTTAGGGTATGAAGAGAAATGTTGCGCACATGTCGGTGTATCGCTTCTTTCAGTTCAGTCAAATTGTTTAAATTATCAGTATAAACAGTGCCTTTGAGACAAAAAAAAATTGAACATGATTTGTTACACATTTCAGAAGCGATTAAACACTTTTTAAGCCAATGTCTCCATTTTTTTTTTTGTTTAACAATATTGCGCCGTTTTCCCCTGGTGGTGAGTTTCTGAACTTATTTTATAGGAAAAGAAATTCCCATCAATTCCTTTAAATTATTACCAAGTTTAACAACATTTGATCCAGTAGTTTTTATTTATAACCATTTCAAAGTGATTTTAATTATAACCATTCTGTACATCAGAATCTATAATCATGTGCAGAAATACGTGATTCGTATGCTTTACGTATTTAAATGAATTTTCCAGATGACTTTAAATTCTACTTGATTATCTCATAAGTCTATGATCTCATAAGTCATAAGTGATATAAGTCTCATAAGTGATATGATCTCATAAGTCATAAACGTTTCCGCTCATTGTCTTGATTTACCTTCTAGTAATGCTTTTTTTTTTAAATGCCTTAGCCAATCAAGATGTACTTTGTTTTTCACCTTGTTTTTGTGTCATTCACTTATTTTTCACTTTCTATAATGGGATAGATATACGGTTTTAGATATTTTTGCATTGTTTAATTTTGCCGTGCAATATACCTTTCTATCTTTACGAGACTGGGATATTATTTTTATGTGTGTTTCTGCTTTCTC
Organism: Argiope trifasciata; assembly: GCA_026543055.1. Taxonomy (NCBI): domain Eukaryota; kingdom Metazoa; phylum Arthropoda; class Arachnida; order Araneae; family Araneidae; genus Argiope; species Argiope trifasciata. Next base: position 608,770 of record JAPMOQ010001328.1, on the reverse strand, counting down.
TTTGTACTTTACAACTTAGTCTCTTGAACCCAGAATTGATTGGAAAACTATTTAATTTGAATATTTTATTTTAGTCAAATGAACCATAATATATACCCTTATTTACCACCCATTTTCTGGCGAGGACTCTAAGCCATTCAGTAAATAAATAAAGCTTCTATACCCAATGACCTTCAAGGTCTTAACCCTTTCGTGTTGGCGGGTCGTTGTGAAGTACACCAAGACCAAATAATGGAAGTAGTAGAATAAATTATATATATATATATATATATATATATATATATATAT
>JAPMOQ010001328.1:585679-608382 GCA_026543055.1 Argiope trifasciata | reverse complement strand
CGGTTTTGGTTTCGTTTCCGTGGTTAGTGCCGTTTCTGTTTCATTTATACGATTCTATTAATTATAGTAATTTGGATTTGTTTCATTAATTGGTTATTTTTCATTTACCTTTCATTTTGTGAACTTTTAGCGTTTAATTCCGAATTGAGTTTTAATTTTGATTTCGACTTAGTTGGTTTCGTTTTAATTTTTGTTGACCACGAAATGGGTTTTGATTGTTTTAATAACTATATATATAATGAGTTGAGGAAGTTACGAAAGTATGCCTATTTGCATGTACTGTTACTGTTATCTACACAGTCTTTATACCCAGTGAACTAGCGAAGCTTCTAGATCCCCGCTGCCGTTGCTACCGAAGCTGTAGGGTATTTTTTTAAGTTATAAAATCCTGACCGAGGCCTCTTTCAGGTGCTGAAGGCATCGTATGCCCTCAATTTCGCTCTCTACCAAACAGACCGACGCAATTGGTTTGAAAAACATGCTTAAAATTGTTAAGATAAGTAGATATAATGATCCCAAAGGTTTAAAAAAATTGCTAAAAATCTCTGATAAAACAATACTTATTTGTAAAAATCATAAGTTTATTGCAGAAAGTGGCCACCTTAATGTTTTCAAAATTGTCTGTTTATTTTTTTCGCCATCTGTATTGGCGACGCTGACAGAAGCACGCTAAACTACCCTTTTATCTTTTAATTAAAGGTAAATACGACCCAAATCCCCTGCGAACTCACATATCGCCACATTTGGCTTATGATTATTGTGATCGTGATATTCGTATTCACATTAAAGTAAAATATGAAATATATTTTTAATCAATATTTTTATTTATTTGGAACACTTGTTAATTGATAAGTTCTAGTGTAAATTTGTGTGCCCCTTCGATTGGCGACAAATTTCAGCGAAGAAGTACCGCTACTGGTTTCCATAATGTTTTGTTTACATTGACATTACTTATGGGTTACCAACCGAAACTCCCTTTCGTGTTGATCTTGGCGTGAAAAAAATCGCCAAACTTTCTTTACAATAAGGTTATTTATTACGTCACGAGATAAGATAATCCATCCTTCATTCTAGAAGTTTATTTTCAAAATTCGATAAAGAATTAAAAAAAAAAGAATAACAAGATTAGCTAAAAATGAATCAAGAAGTGTTTTCGCAATAATCGGCTTGTTTTGATTAGTTATGTAAGCAGTGAATCAAAAATAAGATAGTAATACTCAGCTAAAAGTAAATAATTTCGGCTCGTTGTTGTTTGAAAGAGGTAAGTTTTTAATGTATTTAATTTATTAGTTAATTTCTAATTGCTTTTCTTGACAATATAAATATTTATTAGTCGTTCTGCCAGTTGTATGTATATTTGCAAGTTCCGCATCTCCACTTTAGCAGCTTGGCGATGTTCAGCCAAATTTTTCACACTTATTATAGGAGCAAAAATACTGTCAACTCTTTATAGTACAAAATATTCTGCTAATTAAAAATTACTGACAATTCAGACTTTTTTCTTGCTTTGAACTATTTTACTGTTTCTTTTCAATTTTAATTTTCTTATATTAGAATACAAGTTCTTTTACATTGTCTTTATTGATTTTAAAGTAGCATTTTAAAGATGGTTTAAAGCATGCTTAGGTCAACCGTTGAAACAAGAACAAAAAAATGCTCGATGGCTGTAAAGTTTATTTTTATTAGATTTTTTCGTTGTTACTAGTAAGAAAATTAACTATTTCACAAGTTTTTTGTTTAATTTATTGTTAAAATTTTTTTAATATTTCAGTATTTAAGAACAAGTAAAGTTTATTTTTATTGGATTTTTTTGCTATTGTTAATAAAAAAATTAATATTTTGCAAGTTTTTTTTTAAAAATTATTATTAAAAAACTTTTTAATATTACAGTATTTAAGAACAGGTGAAGTTTAGGCTGTAAAGTTTATTTTTATTGGATTTTTTTTTGTTGTTATTAATAAAAAATTAACTATTTCACAAGTTTTTTTAAATTTATTGTTAAAAACTTTTTAATATTTCAGTATTTAAGAACAAGTAAAGTTTATTTTTATTGGATTTTTTTCTGTTATTATTCATAAAAAAATTATCTATTTCACAAGTTTTTTAAAAAAAATTATTGTTAAAAAACTTTTTAATATTTCAGTATTTAAGAACAGGTAAAATTTAGGCTGTAAATTTTATTTTTATTGGATTTTTTGTTGTTAATAATAAAAAAATCCACTATTTCCCAAGTTTTTTTAAAATTTATTGTTAAAAAACTTTTTAATATTTTAGCATTTAAGAACATATTTGCAATACTAACTTGACAAATATCAATATGAAGAAAATTAGATATCAACTTTTTTAAAAGATTGCCTGTTTTATTTACATCCTCATTTAAATTTTTTTAAACGTTTTAGACAATAAAAGGATTTTGCACATTATAATATTTTACATAAAAGTAGTTTTTATTATACATGAAAAGAGCACATATTACTCCCTTTATTTATAGAATACGAGAAGGAAATTGCTCAATTTTTTTACTTTCTTATATAGAAGAAGTATTGTAATCGGCAAAAGGTTCAACCTTGAGTTTTAGACAAATTTCCACTTTTTAGATCTTCTTGAATTCGCTAGTCTCATTTTCAACCTACCTGTATGTTTGCTGTAAACCGAAAATACGAAATTCTAGATTTTGACGAATCTCCACGTTTTAGATTTTCCTGGATTCACTAATGTCATTTTTCATCTTATGTCTGTCTATATATATACATATGTGTCATTGAACAAAATATTTAAAAAAAACGCTTTGAATTAAATGACTGAAATTAAGTATGTGAAATTATCACCAAATTGGTATACATTTATCAAGTATTAAACAAAATACAGTAGCAGAAAGTCTGTCTGGCTGTCCCAGTGAAAATGAACTCAATAACTGGAAAATGCGAACAGGAAAATAGATAAAAATTAGCCTGAATGGATAAACAAATCTACATGTAATTGATAAATCAGATTTATCATTTAAAACAGAGATACATATGAAATTTTGAATGTAATTCATCAATCAATCGATAGCTTGTTGGTCTGAATTTCTGCCTGCGTATAAACGCCATAACATAAATCAATAAAATTCCATATATCATGTTGTGATATGTCATCTTGTGTATAATTCCATATGTCAACTGTTTAGAATAATAATTAATTTTCTTCTTCAAATTTTAAGGTCGGTTGACTGTAAAAAAAGGCGTTTAAAATACATATTCTCATATAAATATACATATAGGTTCTCATATATATGCATATAAGTTTAAAACACATAACACAGTGAATAAAAACCCTACCGAAGATGGTCTCCGCGAAGCCTTATTGCATACTCTCCAATAAAAGCCTTATACCCCTTCCTTCCTCAATATCAAATTGGTAGCCTTGTGTAAGGCAGAAAATACCTTGCATAGCATTGATGATTGATAGTTACGAAATATGGATCTTTGGCCTTAAATTTAACATGTTTTATAAACCTAGATGGGTAATAAAACATGCTAAATTTACGCCTATATAAATCTGTATGGGCTTATAAAATATGCTAAATTTACGCCAAAGATCCATATTTCGTAACTATCAATCATCAATGCTATGCAAGGTATTTTCTGCCTTACACAAGGCTACCAATTTGATATTGAGGAAGGAAGGGGTATAAGGCTTTTATTGGAGAGTATGCAATAAGGCTTCGCGGAGACCATCTGCGGTAGGGTGTTTTTTTTCCCACTGTGTTATTTTATATTTTATTTTTAAAAAATCGTCACGTGAATATTTACTTTCTCGCATACATTTATAGAAGAAGTAGAATAACCGACACAGAATTCGAATTCGATTTTTTGATGTATCACCACGTTTCAGGTCTGCTGAATTCGAAAAATACATTATTGGAAAATGTCCGTCCGTCAGTTTGTGGCGGAGATAACTGGTAAACACTTTGATCTAGACGGTTGAAATATCGATTTCAGTTTTTACATCAAATTTATAGATTTCTATAAACTTTTGAGCAAAACCTGTCCAGCTCTTCGAATAAAATTTAAACCGATAGCTACAAAATAAAGAGAGCTAAATAGATAAAATTGTACAAACGGCTTTAATATATATTGTCTAGACACCAAAAAGGGATTTTTCGCCTCCCTGTTTGCACTTTAAAAAGCATGTAAACATGAAAACTTAAATAATGCAATGACTGAAATATATCAAATTTGGTAAGGGATTTTGTTATTACGATTCATGTACTGCGTCGGATTTCTGTTTCAATTGATGATGATGATGTCATGTCCGTGTCAACACGGAAAGGGGATGCAGTGGCTTCTGAGGGTAATGACCCCTGAGTACCCGAAGGCAGAAGTCTGACTTCTAGCTCATATGAAGATGATACACACATTCGCATGCACAAACACTTTTTTTCTGGGGGAGGAGGAATCTTTCGCACATCGCACAGATAGAACACAAGAGATGAACAACCATGCTCGAATCAGGACTCGAACGTCCAGATCACGGGGAAGACGCACTATCCCTAAGCCAGGAAGCCGTCTTTGTTTCAATTGTTTAGTAAAAATACGTCTAAAACAAAAATTAGGTTTTTAGATACTATTATTCTCCTGCTAGGGATTAATCACCAAATTACTTGCCAAAGATCACACGGTAGATTCAATGAAAATTCTAAATGCATTCCAAGGTTAGCATTACGTAACTATATTCACGAATACCATGCTTGGTGTTCTGTGAAATAACATTTTCATTCGAGAGTATACAAAAATATTTAGTTATAACACTCAATTTCTAAGTTTTATCAAATTGGTAATAGATAAGATGTTCAAATTGCACATTCAGTTTTCTACACGATACTGCGATATACCATATAGTAGTAAAAGCCAGATAACAATCTCAAGACCGAGTGATTACTTTTGTCTTGTGGTTATGTTATCTGGCTACGAACTTTAATATCGCTAGTTCGATCCTCACTCTCTCCAATATCAATACTTGTTTTGTTTATTATATAATATTGCCATTCTACAATTGGTAATAAGCTCGATTTCTGTGCCACGTACGTTGGGGTTTATTTATAAAGGTATTTTTAATTATAGGAATTCTGTAATTTTAAAACTAAGCTGAAAACTCCTGATTGAAAACACTGAAGCATGTCGTTTGAAGGAAAGGAAGCCCGTTTCTTGCCTTTGGTGCTTGATGAGTTGCCAGAAAGCTTGAAAGAGAAAGCGAAGATAGAGCTCTGTGAAACGGAAGAAGCTGTACGAGATGGATTACAAAGGATGAAAAAATTAATTAAAGGTAAAAACTTATTCTTAAGACATTAATTTGAATTTTTTTGAGTATGAAAAGAATTTCCGATTGGCGTGAAATTTAATATTTGATTGTTTGTCAATATCTGTTTCACGGTGGCTGCGGCAAGTCTGAAGTAAGTAATGTTTCAAAATAAGTTTAAAATAACAGCTGCTTTTTATTCTTTATTGGTCTGTACAACTGAAATTTTCTTGGGAAGAAATCAGTTTTATGTTTTTGGTTAATGAAAAATGAACTACTTAACTAGTTGTAGTAAAGCCTTTATTAATTGTTTTTCTTGCGCGATAGTATTTATATGCGAAATTCGAAACATTTAATCCCTTTTTAAGCAGTTGAAATATGTCCTTTTGTATAGAAATTATTAAGTATATCTGATTACCATTCTACAAAGAAATTGAACCTTTTTGTTCTACAAAACAGACGATTATGTAAATATGGAATATACAAAATATATATGTTTACTGTTTTACAAAACAGTTGAGCCTTTATTGTACTACAAAACAGTTGATATTTGTTCTGTAGCATATATATACAAAATATGCTTGTTTACCGTTTCATAAAACAGTTAATCCTTTATTGTACTACAAAGCAGGTGATATATTTTCTGTATCATGGAATAAACAAAATATGATTGTTTACAGCTCTACAAAACAGTTGATCCTTTTTGTCCTAAAAAACATTTGATATATGTTCTGTTTCAAGTAATATACAAAATATATCTGTGTACCGTTCTACAAAACAGTGTATCCCTTTTGTACTATAAAACAATTAATCCCTTTTGTGCGAGAAAACAGTTGATAATATGCTCTGTAGCATGTAATATACAGAGTATTCTTGTTTACCGTTTTATAAAACAATTGATTATTTATTGTTCTACAAAACGATACATATTATGTTGCATGGAATATACAAAATATGCTTATTTACCGCTCTTCAAAGCAGTTGATCCTTTTTGCACTACAAAACAATTAATCCTTTTTTTTCTACAAAACAGGTGATATATGTTCTGTTGCATAGATATATGAAGTATGTCTGTTTACCTATCTATAAAACAGTTTATTCTTTTTGTTCTACAAAACAATTGATATACGCTCTGCTGCATGGAATGCACGAAATATGTTTGTTTACCATATTTTGTATGCTCCAGGCAACATAATATATTTCAATTGATCCTTTTTCTGAAGTTGGATATTTTGTCTTATAGTCAGTTTTCTGTACATATTTTTTCATAAAACTGTTTCTCACATTTCCCTAATTATTCTTTTCTTTAGAAAAAGGAATTCCAGCACACACTGATGATGAGTTCCTCATTATGTTCCTCCGCTCCAAGAAATTCAACGTCCTGAAAGCATTCGAACAGCTGAAAAGTTATTCATACCAGAGACACATTCTGATGAATTACTACGGATTCATTTTCGCCGATAAAGTTGTGCCGGCTTTATACCACAATATATGCGGAATCTTGCCCAAGAGGGACCATGAAGGAAGGGTTATCATCTTCTTCAGAGCATGTAAGAAATGTTTCTTTATTTCTACGAAAGTTAATCATCTGTTTGCTATCCTTCCCCTGATATAAATCTTCCATAACGATTTTCTTGATTTCTAATCTGTGAAACTTCAACACTTACTGTTGTAGAAACTGTCCGTTGGCTGTATAATTTACTGAAGTTTGGCACACAGTATAATGGATGATGATGCTTCAGTGTGTTAAAAAATTTATTTTAATGACAATCAAAAATATTTATATGTTTTTTTTTCTGACTTACAGAAAATAATAAGAAAAGAGAAATAAAATTGTTCACAATAAAATCTGAATAAAAGTTATAATTTAAGTAACATTTATTTATATCAATGAGAAGGATGAAATTGTTTGTGCTGAGATGGCTGATCGTCAGCATTTTGTTCCCCGTCTGTTAATTTTAATCTCGGATGCTGTTCCACGTCCAATAATCTGTTCTTTTTTCTCTACAGACGCTGAAAAAGCAACTTCACATACAAAGTTGAAAAAGGCATTTCGGAACTTCCTCTGACTAATGACAAATGGCCAATTTCATAACTTTAAACTACTGACAATTTTTCCCCCTCCTCCACTTTTGTAAACAGCGCGGCGCAGTGCATATCCTCACCAAACTCCGGCACAACCATGGATTCTATAAGACTAAACAGGCACTCCCATTCAAGCACTGCTGTAATCAAGTAAACCAAAGCTACGGGGTTACTTAACCCCGTCCGCGGGAAAAATCAAAGTTTCTCCAATTCCGATTACGTAAGGAGGAACAGTGAACCACAGATGATTTAGCCTCTTTCATTTTGAACAGTCAAGGGATTTTCCAGAGGTTGACTTTGTACTCCTCACTTGTACCCCCATCAAAATCTTATTGCACCCCTGGGGGCAAGCGTACTACACTTTGGGAAACACTGCTTTACACCATTAATATTCCAGAAACTCCAGAGAAAAGGTGACAGAAATATAGTCAAGATAAACTCATTTAGAATATGAACAGCACAAGCAGACAGTCTGTTGGATTGTACAGCTTCGGCACTAAAGCCGAGTTCCAACGACCTGTCCATCCGTCAGATAAGCCACGCTTTCTCCCTTCGACCCTTCTTGTGGTTTTCTGGGTTCCTTTGATGCCTGTCGATTGTACCAAAAATTTGTCGTTAAAAAGGGCAGGCATCAAAGGAATCCAGAAAACCACAAGAAGGGTCGAAGGGAGAAAGCGTGGCTTATCTGACGGATGGACGCGCTGTAGGAACGACCCTTAACAGTGTGACAGCAAAATCTGCCCAGAGTACGACACTAAAATAAGGAAATCAGAATTAAGATAGCAGGGTATGACAGCAAAATTCGTCTATAGAAAATTTTTCTGGCCGGCAGTTCGAATATACGTTAGCATAACTGTAATACTAAAATAGTTGGATGCATACAATTCGACACGTAGATGTGTTGTTATTACTTTTGGCACTTGCCCTAGACAAGCCCGCTGACGAAATCAGCGATTTTAAGCCCAGTTTGTGGGTAGTAATAGATTCTGAGCGTAAAAGCCCCTGAGCAACCGAAGACAGAAATCTGACTTTGTCTTATATGAAGATGACACTCATACACTGGTATGCATACATGAGAAGATGGGGCTCTATCATACACATATCATACTCTAAAATATTACATTTGGTAAGGGATTTTGTGTTTGTTGGTAAAGTGTAGTTACGTGTCGAATTTTTGTTTCAAGTGGAAGTGGAAAACGCATCTAAAATTTAAATTCGATTTTGGGGCTCAATTTACCGCATGCTGGGGATTAGCCACCAAATAATTCGCGAAGAATGACGCGATTGATTCAGTAAAGTTGTTATATACAATATTAACTATTGTACGCCTGTGTTCTTTGAGATAATATATTTATTACTAAATACGCGAGAAAGTCTTGGTGAAACTACTCCCGCTGATTTTATTACTGATCCTGCATTTTCTTATCTTTCTTGCTCTACAGGCAAATATTCCCCAGACATCTGTGATCCAGACAATGTGTTACGAGCCGTGCAAGCTCTCATTCATTTTGTGCTCAAATTCCCTGCGACGCAAGTGAGCGGCATCACTCTAATAGCCGACGCCAAAGTTGAATCTTTCCATACCTTGCAGCTGGCGTTCCGGTATCTCAAATTTGCTCTGCCAAGTTTGGTGAGTTAATCGATAATTATGTGCAAGAAAAACATGCTTATCTCCCAGGTAGCACAACCTGTAGCACATATATATTGTACATATTGTGCGATATTAAACAACATTCCCCAATATTAAATAATGCTTCAAATATTGATCAAAATCATACAGTATTGCACAATATTTGTGTGCTACTTGGTGTGTATTTTTTCTTCCTGTATTTTGAAACTAAAAATATACATTTGTAGAAAATCATTGTTTTTACGTAAGATAATATACAGTGCTGCTACACTTCAAAACAGATCTTCTGCCTCAGAGGCACCAAAATTGGGACAAAACGTCCATTCTTTGGTGTGAAAAATTGGAGAGGAGGATACCAGTTCAGGTGTCGTCCTCGTTATCTGACCGCGATTCAGAATTACGAGCTCCATCCCAAAACAGCTCTAGTGTTTCTTTAAAAACTTGACATTAATATAACTACACTAAAGTAAAATAATATAGTTTATCTACGAATAAGCAGAAAACGTAAAAGATAATTAAAATAATATGGTATGTTCGCTATGTCATGCGTAAAAATATTTAGTTGAAGGAATCACGAACATAAAGTTATATATGAGTGATTTAATATAAGCAAAGCACAGCCAATGATCTCAAAGAACCAATTAGACTCCAAAGTAGCATTTTTTTTAAACTATTGACTAGTAGGGATTAAAATCATATCTTGTTATTCCTTTTTTCTGGTGTATTGTTTAAATAAAAATTATGAATGGCGAAGTGAAAGCCGCTTAAATTACATGAGTAATGTTTTCGTTCGCTTTATGCTGTCAAAACCACCTGTATGTATTCAAATGTACAAAAAAATGTACTTTCAATGTTACATCGTTCAGTATTGTTAATTTCAAAGTAAAGCCTTAACCGATGCTTCATTTTCAAGCATTTCAATGATCGGTATTCGTGAAATTCCTTACTCATCTTGAACTTAAAAAATATTAGGCTGTCCTTTTCCCTATGGCTATATTCTTTTATCTGCATTAGAAATATCTGGATAGGTTTAAAAAGGAGTAATTGTGCTACTGAGTTTGGTTGAAAAGCTGAAATTCCAGGAACCACTAATATACGCAATTGAATTACAAAAACAAAATGAATTAAAAAAAATTGATTTGATTGTTAAAAACAAAACTGAAACTCTAAATAAGTATGAAAGTTTATAAGTAAGAGGACTTTGCTATCCATTTAAAAATATCATAGCATCAGCTTTGTAATTTTTTTAAAAAAATGTATTAGCTTTTTGGGAGCAAAAACCAAGCAATAAATTATGTAAATTCGAACAAGAAGGAACATGTCAAGAAAAATCCTCCAACAAATGTTAAAATAATACAAACTCATGAAACTTGCCGCAATATTTATTTTACATTTTTTAATAAACAGTACACCTAAAATTTTAGGAGATTACATAAGTACAAATAATGAAGGAATAATCCGTGACTAGAAATAATTAAGGAATTTTTTAATTGTTATTTTTAAAATAAATTATAGACAACTTTCAAGTAAATGCCTTAAAATGTTTTTCATTTATGCTATAAAAATATGCTTTATTTTATTAATTCGCTAATTTTTTATCAAACAATTGATATTGGGGTGTACCATACGTTTCTTCCCTATTTCTAATCTATATCTATACTTATAATAAAGCTCAATGTGTGTGTGTGTGTGTGTGTTGGCGCTCTACAGGCCAGACCGTTGGACCTACAGCTACCAAATTTGGTACATGTATACCTTGGAGGTCCGGAATGTGCACCTCGGAGCCCTTTTTTCGAATTTTTTTTTAGAATTTGAATTAATTAAAATTTAAGCGAAATTTCGACGTTTTTCCGCTATAACTTCCGAAAATATGATCGCATAAACATGATTTTTATATCAATTTAAAGATTAAAAAATTAGCCTTCTAATGGTATCAATGTTTTAATGTATAACTTAAGCTTCTATTTTTAACGAATTTTTAAAGAAATATTTTAACCGTTTTTTTAGCACGTGACTAGATAAAATAAAAGAATGCCGGAAGTTCAAATAAAAAAAAATTACCATCGCAAAATAAATCTACAGAAATGCAACTTTCAGCACGTGACTGGATAAAATAAAATAAATATAAAATGTGATATTTTCTTTAAAAAATAAATGCAAAGCAAACGTTTCTACAATCGTTTGCAATGTCTATATCATTAACTCAATAAATCTTCTTTAATTACGATAAACCTGATGGAATTTAGACAGGATATGCATTGAAATCCCGACTTAATGGCATATTTCTGTAATCGTTTGCAATATCTGTATCATTAATTTAATACTTTTTTCCCTTTCTCGCTTTCTTTAAAAAAAAACATATTTAATATTTTGGCAACATCATCGAATTTTTTTTTAATATTTTGGAAGCATACCCGATGGTTCAAACTGACTGATTTATAAAATTAAAGAATATTATTAGGAAAAGGCTCCGTCCATCATCTTAAAGAAAATATTAATTCCAGATCAATCAATACCGGAATTACTTCAAGGCTAATGAATATATGATTTAATTGAAAATTTTAGAACGCTTTATTCATGGCGAACCAGCTGGTCGCCAAAGGTGGCTAGTATGAAATAAGCATACAATATTTTCTGATAGTCTTTATTTTGCTATATAAGAATCATTTTGCTCTATTGCTTTCTTCCATCTCTTAGGAAGTCTTCCCTAGTAGCACACATGTTGTATGACATTGATCCATATTCTCAATATTATATGTTTAATATCATATAATATCGCACAGCATTGTACAATATAGTGCAACAGACTGTTCTACCTGGGTTATTATGCCTTATTTTCAAAATTATTGCGTTTTGGACAAGAAATAATCCTGGAGGTGCGCTTTCATTTCATTGACGCATTTAAAGATTTTATCGAGAAGTTAATTTTTAATAGACAGAAAGAACTAATAATCAGATGTATCGAAATCTAGAAAGTATGCAGGATGTGGTAAAACATCCCAATGGAACCGTAAAAGCTTCTTTCTTACAACTAATGTAACATGTGATCTCGCGTTGTCATGACGAAAACAACGCATCATCGGTACCTTACTTCTTTTTTTTTTTTTTACTATGTTAGTTTTTAATTGGTCCAGTTGATGACATTATTTCGCAGAATTTGTTGTTTCTCTTGGAGGAAGGAGTTCGTAGAAATTTAAGCCTTTCTTATTCCATCAAACGGACAGAAGAGTTTTTGGGTGTGTAATCCCGGTTTTGGAATTGTTGAAGACCTAATGTCCTAACAGCAAATGCGTTTTCTATGCACATTTTCATATAAAATCCAACTTTTGTCTCTAGTGGAAAGCCTGTTTAAAAACAGATCATTTTTGCTCAATGAGAAAGGAGCTTTTGGGACATCCTAATACTTAAAAAGGTACTTTTCCCGTTATACAGGAGCAACGCCAAAAAGTCATCAAATAATTTTTAGTCGGAAAAAATGTAAAAGCGACAAAAAACATTGTAAAATTACGTCAGATTTCACGTAGTTACACTTGGCGAATTTTTTCGCATTTTGTTCACATTTGCGATATGTGTTTTGCCATTCGCTTCGTTTGAGGACTTAACTCGCATTTGGCTCACATTGGCAACATCTTGCGCCTGTATAACCGAAAAGAACCTATAAAAATTCTAAAGTTCCAAAGTTATCCCATTCAATAATGTCTATTTTGTTATATTTCTCCTTGAGTGATTAATTAAGATGTTCTCTTACAATTTTAGCATGCATTTCCTGGGAGGTTTCAAAGCATCCACGTCATCAATACGAATGTGTTCGTACGCACATGTTTTGCCATCATTCGAAACCTAATCCCGTCCAAACTGATCGGCAGAGTAAGTATTCAAATATTAATCAAATTGTTTGGCCTGGCTTTCTGCTTACTTTCACGAAAAATGTAACAAAAAATTGAAAGTAGTAGAATCATCAAAAAATTTGAACCGTTGAATTTTGAAAAATCATTACGTTTCAAAATTCCTTGAATACGAAAAAATTTTTTGGAACTATGTATAACTATTGTCCGCGAACATTATATCTCAAAAGTGCCGTGAGCTGAAGCAGTGCTTCCCAAATTTTTGATGTATATGTAGCCCTTCTATAGTTTTCGTAGCGCTGCGTATTCCACGACAAAAAATGAATGTATTTTAATAACAATCAAAAATATTTATATTTTTTGTCACACATACAAAATAATAAGAAAAGAGAAATAAAATTATTCATTATAAAATATAAATAAAAGTTATATTGTAAATAACGTTAATTTGGATCTATAAGAAGGATGAAATGGTTTGTGCTGAGATGACAGATCGTCATCCTTTGGTATCTGCATTTTAAGGCCTTATCACACGGTGAAATTTCGTCAGCACTTTTCCGTTTCTTCCCTCAAGAACAGGTTAAGTAAGTTTTACGTCATCAACAGCTTTTTCAAACTAGTTTGACAATATCGACGAAATATTGTCTGCAAAAGAAGTTCAACCAATAATGTGAAACTTTCAAATAATGTCACACAAGTGACGTCACTTTCGTTGTCGTTTGCTGACAGAAAGTGCCGACGATATTTAGCCGTGTGATAAGGCTTTTAATCTCAGGTGCAGTTTCACGTCCAACAGTCTGCTCCTTTTTTTCGACTTCTACTCTACAAATGCTGAAAAAGCATCTTCACATAAATACAAAGTTGTAAAAGGCAAGATGTATTTCAGAACTTTTATTTTGTTAAGACCGGATACGCATGTTGCATTTGTAACCACAATGATGTCAAGTTACTCTCCCTAAGTTTAATTTTCTCTCGTGATTTTCCGGGGGTTCACTTTCGCCTCAGTTGTACCCCCATCAAACTCTTATTATACCACACTTTGGGAAACATTGAGCTAGAGCAATGAAATTTGCTTTGTAATTTTAATACCACATTCTTTGATATCTATCAAAATTTGGACAATATCCTTTAAAGATAAATCGCTATATATGTGTCTGTAAGCATGTAAAGACGGTATCTCATGAATTGCGTGAATGAAATTTAGAAATTTTCGTCAGAATCTAAATATGTATTGAATTTTGTTACAAATTATTCAAAGGGGAAGCATTTGATGTTGCATATATTTTTCACGTATAGGAACTCAATAACTCAAAAGCATAACACCTTCGATAAACGAAATTTGGTATGGGACATTGCAATAACAATTGTAGTTCTGTATCAAATTCTATATATAACAGTTGCAAAAGAGATAGTTTGAAATACTCATTCAATTTTTATCATAAGGTCTTGGCTTCGAAACCAGAGTAGTCAGAATCGACGATAAATAACGAGTCTTTGAGAGATAAGGGAAGCAGCGTTATAGTCAAGCTACTGCTGAACTGAGCTGTGTGCCTTGCAGTCTATTGAGGATGCTGCGTCGAGTACTGTAGCTAGTCTTGTGGTAGTTATACATCAAAGCGAGGGACAGTGGAAAGTGATTCAGCCCTATGGAGAGACAGTGGAGAAAGGCTCCTTCTTCCTGCTGAATCCTATTTGGCCGCTTTGTGTGCTGTGGTTGTTGTCGTTACCATTTGTGGACTACTGTCGTTGTTGTGTGTTTTTTTCGGTTATAAATAATTATTGTCTTTGTACTGCAAATATTTGGCGTTATTGTGCTGTCCTGTCTTCGTGCAAATAAACGTCGTCGTTGTCTTTCTACTCAGGACTGTTCATCGTGTTTATTGTTCTCACACCATACACCACACTACACACAGAAACGAACCCGACGGATAGGAAATCTGTAGCAATACTATATAGTATTTCCAAATACAATGTAATAATTTGTGTTCAGGTAATAATTCCTATTCCACCGAATAATTTCAGTGTAAACGGATCTGGTGCAAGCAAAATCCATCAGGTTCGAACGTCCTCCCCCTGGTGTCGTGTGGAAATTTGAGGAGGGGGTGCCAGCTTGGGTGTCGTTCTCGTCATCTGACCGTGGTTCAAAATTGCGATGTCCACCCCAAAATAGCCCTAGTGTTGCTTCAAAATGGGATGTTAATATAACTAAACTAAACTAATCATTACATTATTGAGTACACACTGTGTCATATTGCTTAAAATTGGTTGAAGATCACTCATACCACTAGATTATCGTGACTCATGAAGTTCTGCCACTATCGCATGGCATGACACAAATTACTGCATCGCATTTGGAAATATTATATTATGACTACATATAATATTGTTACGGATTTCCTATCCGTAGGACTCGTTTCTGTGTGTAGTGAAGTGTATAGTGTGAGAACATTAAACACAATGAACTGTCCTGAGTATAAAGGCAACGACGACGTTTATTTACACGAAAACAGGATAGCAAAAAGCCAACAAATATTTACATCACAAAGACGAAATTTATTTATAGCAGAGACGCACACAATAACCACTGTTGCCCACAAGTAGTAACAACAGCAGCAACAGCAAACAAAGCGTCCAGACAGGATTCAGTAGGAGAGAGGATCCTCTGAGCCCTGCTGTACTGCTTTTCCAGACGGCTGAAACACTTTTCACTGTCCCTTGCTTTGATGTATCACTAACACAAGACTGGCTACAGAACTCGATACTGCTTCCTCAATAGACAACAAAGCACACAGCTCAGTTTAGCACTAGCTTGACTCCGCAGCTGCTTCGCTATCCTCTTGATCACTATCATTATTCATAGTAGATTCCGACTACGAATGCTGGCAGCTTGAAACTGCCATCCTTTTATAGTTCCTAGGAGGAGATTCTAGACCAATTAGGCGTAACTCAGCTCCTAATGAGCGGATCGACAGATTTCTCGAAATTTTGAGTATTATAAATTTTGTCGCCAAATTAATCGCCAAGCTCTGGGATCATTGGCTAAGAGCGTCCAATACAGAGTACCGTAAATCATTCTTTCCGGTGATTTAACTAACTATGCTGGGAAGAAGCGTCACAGATTCGTAACAATGTCAATTAAATTATGACTACATGTGTACGATTTTAACATTTTAACACCACACTTCCGTTTCTAGAGCTCATGTGACCCCTTTCCGGTTTGATATAAATGTGGGTGGACTTTATTTCATTAAGATTAAAAAGAGCTCCTTTCAAAGCTTCTAAAATACATTCACCAGCATCGGTCACCTGCTGTCTCTTATGCAACCACTCCTCTCTCTTTCTTCACTTCTTTTGGCCATGAGGTCGGAACAACTGTGTGGTTGTTATTGGCATGATAGTTGCTTTCCTTTTTCTAATCACCCTCTGTGGGCCGCTGTGATCAGGTGGCAAAATTTCGTTTCCAGTTTAGGGACCCGATTTCTCCAGTGAACCGTAGTGTAAGCGGGTCTGGTGCATGCTAAATTCGGCTAGGCCAATTGTCTTCCCGATGTGGGGGATGAAAGGTTGAAAATAAGGTGCCAGTTAAAGTGTTGATCTCGTCCTCTGACCAAGGCTCAAAATTACGTCCCGAAGTATGCCCAGTCCTGCTTCAAAGCCGGGCGTTATTATAACTAAACTAACTAACCTACTGCCGCCATGATCACGGAATGCTCAGATGAGTAGATCAAAGAAAGAAAGTGATAGTTTGCCTAAATACACAAAAAATAGGGAATAAATATAAGAAGGCAATAACAACACTCGAAAAATGCGAAGTCGGGCTAGATTTATTACGCTCATGATAGATCCCCCTTGGGTAAGAGGGGGCACCACCAAATGAAGATGAGAAGCTTCCGATTTGGGGATTGATTCTCGACATCTTGATGGGTGCATGAAAAGGTGGGAGTCTCGCTCCTGCCATCCATGACCGGATGTACTTCTTTAAGGGCCGGCTACGCGACCTGCACCCGCTGCCGACGAGGATGCGTTCCCCTTTTGACCCCTCTTGCTGTTTACTGGACTTCTTTGATGCCTGAGCATTTTATTGACAAATTGTCGATTGAATCGACAGGCATCAAAGGAAATCAGAAACCCACAAAAGGGTTTGAAGAGGGGGGGCATGGGGCTCGTCTAAAAGGTTGAGCACCGCTTTAAGGAAGGGTTGCACCGTCACCGGTGACGGTTCTAAGGAGTCAACAACAATTCACGCCAGTGTTGCTGTAGCTACGGTTCGGTCATTCATTTATGTTATCTATGTACCTTTGGGCGGGGCGGAAAGTCAGTGATATGACTTACATTTGTGACATTCGTATTTTGTCTCAACCCTTCCTGTAGGTCAACTCCATGGAACTAAAAAAAATATTGCAGCTTTAATAAGAAGGGTATCAGATTATTATTTGGGGGTGGGGGCTGTACAGATGAGCAGAGATGTTGACCTATAAACATTCTTATCGTCGATGATGGGACTTATTTCTGAAGGTTTTTCCTTAAAGTTTCTCCAAATAAGGTCTATATTGTGTATGGTCAGAATGTGGTGACAACTTAATAAACCAGTAACAGCTAATAGACAGAGACGTACGTTTTTGCGAATGGTTAAGTTACTGGACATTAAATCCAAACAACGCAGCTTCGATCCGTCATTACAAGAGTTCACATCGCTGTTAAAATTTGGAGGAAATTCACAGAAGGAAAGCCTGCCTGTCTGACATTTATTTCTTTCAATTATGTACGCAGTAAAATTTAAAAAATAACATTTTTCTCTCTCTTGTTACATTTCAGGTGACGTTTCATGACAGCAATGAGAAAGCTTTGTTGAGGGATTTTGATGCGTCCATACTGCCGACAGAGTTTGGTGGAACCATGGGATCGCTCGAAAAAGTCACCGAGGACTGTATCAGGAAAGTGAAAGAGTATATACCTACCCTGCATGCAACAAATCGTTATTTTAAGAGAAAAGACACTGTTCCTTTTCCTGATAGTTGAAGAATGATGAATTTTATTTATTTCTTATTTTTATCTGTTGTTGTTGTTGTTGTTTTTGTTTCTATTCATTCCCATTGGAGGAATGGCACTTGCTGCAATCGAGATATTCTCGAAATTGGGATGAAATGTTTTAGAGTCATTTCACGGGTAGCATAGTCTGTTTCCCTACAATGTACAATATTGTGCGATATTATATGACTTTAAACAATATTCCACACAATAAACAATATTGCGAATATGGATCAATGTCATTCAATATTGTATTATATTTGTGTGCTACTAGGATCGGCTCAAATTTATTCTTTGTTTGACTTCGTTAAGCTAATTAATTTATTGTTAATCACATTTATTCAACTTGACTTCTATTCATGGGTGTAAATTTCATGTTAGTAGAGATGGTATTTTGTAACCAGTTTTCAACTCATTTTCTAATTATATCAAAAACTATAAAAGTTTATTTTCCCCATGACAATAAGACTTCAGTATCGTTTTAGATATCATTTATGAATTAATAATTTAAATTCCGTTTCGGATCTTACTGGTGCTTCCATTTAGTAGAATGTTTTGAAAACAGTTTACAAATTTCTTGTTATATTCATAAATTTTCTTTAAAAACATTATTGATAGAAAGGCTATTTATTTAGTTATTTAAGAAAAATTTAGAAAGCATAGTAAATGGCATCATTTCCCTCCCAATTAATTCTAATTGAAGCGATAATGAAGAGCAGATTTCAGAAAACAGCGAAATTAATTTATCTTTTTTTAAAGACATCACTTTACATCACTGCAAAATTTCGAACTTATTTTGCTTGTCAAACTCCAGGGAGGCACCTCGTAATTGCGGAAGGAGATGGTGATCGGATCTCCCCAATTCGGTGAGTATAATAAAGGTGTAGGATCTGACTCCTCCCATTGATGACAGGACGCACTTCCTACGGGGGGGGATTGTACCATGGCTGGTGATAGACCTAATGACTCAACCACAGTTTCCACCAGTGTCACTGTTGTGGTGGTTCGATCTCTCAGTATTTATTTCAAAGAGTTTACGGTGAGTCAGTGATAGGGTTTTTGTTTGTCACAACAGTAAAGAAATATCATTCAATTAGATAATTAGATAACTGTAAATGCTTAACGATTAATCGGCAACTATTTAAGTTTTTTTTATTACTATTCAATCAAGATTTTTTATCTTCTCCCAAAATCACTTATTTTTTCCTTTCTTTTAATTCTGTTTAGTATATAATCTTTTTAAAAGTTTTTTTTTTAATTTTTTTTTTTTTTTTATTTTTGTTAAAAATTTCTGATGTGCTTTTACCCTGTAAACAAAAGAAGTTTTTTTAATTATGTTTTATCAGTTTATTTTGTAATTTTTTATAAATTTTACTTTGCTTAAAGTACCTGCTAATATTCATTGAAAACTTCTGGCCAAAAATTATCATTTTTCCCAAAATTATTAATTTTTTTTCCGCAAACAGTTTGTAATCTGACATTTTCAGGTTTCAGTGTAGTTTTATATTGCAATATTTATGTGTATTTATTTGTTATAATTACAAGCAACTTTATTAAAATTAAATAAAAAAAAGATTCTTTAAAAAAGAATAGCGTCTTTATTTACAAATTTGATTTCACTTTAGACGCAAAACAACTATACAGTCACATGATCCTAAAACATCTAAACACTTCAGAAACATTTTTAATTTTCTACTAACCGTCTTTGGTGACCAGTTTCTACACCTAAGTTGTTGACATTTTCGATTGTTAAATTATTAATATAGGAAGCATTTCTTTAAATAACTCGCCTTATAATTTGATGAAACTAAAACACAAGAACTCAATTAAAACAATTTGTTTCAATTTACAAAGTGTATAATGAAATAAAAGCAGAAATAAAAATATTATTATGGATTTAATTATTGGCAAATATACGTGTTTCAATATTTTAATGGGTGCAAAAAGCTTGTGAAGTTGGCAAGAGGAGCTCCTATAGCTGAAGTGCATTCTACTTTTGGCTGGTAACAGCTGGAGATTGTGATTATTTTAGAATAACTGGCTAATGGAACTTTGTAAATGTTATCATTTTCCTATTTAATTTTGCTGCAGTTCATACTTTGAATTTAGTAAATCATTAAGTGTGTATTGAAGATAACAAAAGAAGTACACTTACCTTCAATAATTTGTATCCGAAACTTGCTTTTGCACCTCATTAATTTCAATATCACACCATCTTGGATGAAGAAATAAATATAATAATGAGGAGAAAAAATCGTTTATATACGCCAGTCCATGTTTTCATCGCATAGAAAACGTGCTGACTGATTATTGTAAACTGGCTTCTCGATCGCCCTTTCGTGATGACTCATGCAGGAGCGAGAGACAGAGCCAGCAGCCCTTATCTCTCTCGGAGGCCACGACAGAGGTGGCCTGGTGGTAAGATCACGGCTTCGGAATCGGAGGGCTTCAGGTTCAAGACTCGATTCCACCGAAGAATCGGCTTAGAAGTCTCTTGCACTTTAAATCTGTCAGATCAAACGTCTTCCCGCCGGTGTTGTGTGGAGAAGGGAATGCCAGGTCAGGTATCGTCCTCGTCAACTAACTATGGTTCAAAATAGCGAGGTCCGTCCCAAATAGCCCTAGTCCTGGTTTATAACGAGACGTTAATATAACTAAACCAAATCATTATTATTAGCAGAGACTACCGCAGATGGAAGTCGTATTTAAGTGCAAAATATTTTCAAAAACACTATTTATGTTGATTTGAAATAACTGTAAATAGAACGGTTTAACTTTAAAATGATGACAAAACTTGATTTTATTCATTCTGTTAGGTAGATATTTGCCATTAATTTCATTAAAAAGAATATTTTATTATCGCGCTTACAGTTGTCAGGTTTAGCAAACGAATTTCTTATAAAACGGTGCTTGAAAGGGAGAAAATCACAGACAGGAGACAAAATGTGACTTTCGTATTTTTGATTGGTGGAATTTTTCCTGCATTGACATTCGGGAAATAACATGTTTTTAATGTGATGGTAATTATAAATTGACATGTTATCTACTATCTGTACTCGCATAGCGTTGTCCCTTGGCGTATCATCCAAGAGGAAACATTTGCTTTAAACTTAAGTAGCCTCCACCCGAGGGGATATGTGCGTGACACATAACATCAAACTAAACGTAAAATGTATTTAAAAATCATCAAAATTAACTGCAAAACAATTTTTTCACCATACATTCAGAATATTTAGACTGTTAAGGAGGCACAGAATCTCAAATTTTTTCTTTAAATTCTAATGTTTAAATTTTAAATTTACTTTTTTTTAAATTTATTACTTTAATTTACTTAAAATTTACTTATTTATTTAAATTTTACTTTTTTTAAAAAATTTACTGATATTTCATGTAAAACTACTAGCTGGCACCTGGAGCGTTTGTCACCGAAAAAAATCATTTTAAATGCAATCAATCAATAATTTAGCAATAATTTGTTTTATCGAAATAGGACGAACAGTACGACAGTATGTAAAATACAAGCAAACAAATATTCATTTTGATGAATTAGATTTGTGTATTCTGTTAAAATTATAAAACTTGGTGTTCTTTTAGAATGGTGATGAAAGAAACTTTATTGTATCTCATGATTCGTTTAATATTCGTTCAGAATCCACAAATTTAATATAGAAATCACAGAATTTCTCCATTAAACAGGCAATTAAATTTCTATTGCTGAGTAAAGTTTTGGCTCAATTCTTGATTTTTTATTTTCCTAATAGTGAAAAACAAGAATGTTAAAATTATTTTTGCGAGTCTGAGTGATATGATATTATAATTACACTCTCGTGTATTTAGTATAGGAAAAGAAAAATAATCGTCAAAAAAGCTCGTGCTAGAGATTTTGATGCAACTTCAGGTTTTAGACCTCAATGAAATCGAAAAAAAATTTTTTTTTAGAAAAGGTGATTAAAATTTTAGAAAATGTGATTAAAATATTTTCTTTTAAAACTATTAAACATAGAAATTATATTTATACCATAAAATCGTTAATATAGTTGGAAAGATAATTTTTGAAAGTTAAAATGTTGCGAAATTATTTGTACTACAATAGTTTGGGTAGTTACTGCGTAAAAAGCTAAATTTTAATTAAAATTGAGCAACCCCAGGGTAGGTATCTCCAAAACTTTTTCGCATAATCTGTAATAAAGTTGTTACCTCTGAGAATGACTTACATGACGCTTGCTTGCTACAGAATATTAACCTTTAACTTGGATTTAGCATTTTTGCAGAATCTATTGTCTCCTCGGCGAGTTATTTGGAGATTAATCCTTGCTAAATAAATGCCATTGTGGTTGAATTTCAAAAAAAATTGTAGAGAACTGTACTGTTCTTATAACCATTTCGTATATGTAAACAATAAGCTGACCAAGTTTCATCGCAATCGGATGAACGGTTTAGGAAGACATATGAGACATACAGACTAGACATATGAGACATATAACCTGTCCAAAATTTAGGAACGCCTAAGAGACATACAGAGAAACATTCCTTTTTATTGATATAGATAGTACTTTGAAACTCTTCCTTGAAATAAAAGAATTATTCAATATTTTTTAAATTTAAATTTTCTTTAAAATTTTGAGCTTTTTATAAAACCTGAAGGCTTTTCTAAATATGACGATTTTTATCCAGATTTTTTTTCTAGGACGCTTTTCTCCGATAGCACAGCATGCAGCTCAATATTGAACAATATTATACGATATTATATGATATTAAATAATATTCCACAATATTAAACAAAAGTGCGATTGATTATTTCCTGTATATTTAATTTGTTAAGTAGTATTGTATTT
>JAPMOQ010001328.1:569692-580679 GCA_026543055.1 Argiope trifasciata | reverse complement strand
GATTGATTATTTCCTGTATATTTAATTTGTTAAGTAGTATTGTATTTCATTGTAATTTTTTTTCTTAAATCAGAATTCAGAGAAGTAGTATTCTTTAGGAAGCAATAAGAACTATTTGTTCCAAAAAATGAATCATTTTCTTCTGTCATCTCCTGGTTATTATTTTTTACACAATTTTTGTGAAAACGAATTTCTGAATTCGTAAAGAATAAAAGAAAAAGTTAGTTGTGATCTGGCTATGAAGGTTTATGTTTGTTTTATCAAACCCTTTTTTGGATATCCTGGAGTTGGCCAGTTCCGATGTGAAATGGAGTCAAAATTAATTATGTTAATGTCTAGAAGAAATTAGCTCGCACTACACATTTAGAGTGACACTATTTATTACATGAGCCAATAAAAAAAATTCTGTATTTTAATGATTTTCTAGTATTGTGTCGCTTTAAAAGGGCAAAAATATATGTTCATAGACAAAACAGTTCATTAAAAATGTATACTATGTGTAGAAAAGATGATAAGTCGTTGTACACATTGTTCCTACTTATTTATAGGCTTTGTATAATTTGATATGAAACTAAAATTCAGCTTATTTTGTAATATTTCTTGTTGGTCTTGGTTGGGTCTAATGCCACTTGGTCATACCAAGCCCGAATGAGCGGAGCTTTTTCAAATGAAAGCAGAAGAGTGCGCCTTTCGTTGTGAACGAGCACCGTGAAGGTGAAAGTACGACTTTGCTCGAACACACATGACTATAAATTTAATTAAATATATTTCTCTGTCTGCCAATCAATCCTGACAGATGCTGTAAGAATGGGAGAAATGAATCGTGAGTTCTTTAATGTCTAATCGTGACTTTTCAATTTCTAACAGAAGTTCATGGTCACGCAACGACGAATTGAAAAGTGAAAGTGAATTTTGTAAAACAAATTCATCATCGTGCGATAACATGTAGAGTTTCTGATTGGGAAAGGCTGCTTGTTGTTTTAAAATGTTTTTGATGAAAGCTAATTAAAGAATAAATTGTATTTATATTTATTCTTGAATCACAATTAATTAATTTTTAAAAACATCACATTTATATAAATATGCCTATTTCAGAATTTTAAATAAATTAGCTCTCACTCAGTAAAAAAACTCTAGTTTTATTATGAGGGTTTTGGCTTCTCAAAAAAGAGTTTGAAATCTGCGTGAGTGGTCTTCCAACAATATTCTCGCCTACTAGACTTGCATGTTATTCGCCTACAATAGTTGTGTATTTGATTTTTTTGTTGTGATTAGTATTTTGAATAGTTGCGATTTAGTATTTTTTTACCGAGTCTGTAGTGGAAGCTTTATAAGCCAGTTAACTTCCTCAAGATTGAGTGGTTACTTTTAGTCTTGTGGTCATGTTATTTGGATGCTACCCGTAAGATCGCGAGTTCGATCCTAGCTATCTCCATTAGTAACATTGATGATCTAGAACAGAGGTGTCCAAACTTTTCGCGGCACGGGCCGGATCGAAATTAGATCCATGTTATACGGGCCACATGTATATACAAATTGAAAAATATCATTATGAGTAAAGTAGCATTAAAAACTATTAATTAATACTATTTTATTGTAACTTGAAAATACAAAATACTAAACAAACAAAGTATAATTATATAATTATTTTATATAAATTGAAAAATTTTCATGCAACTTCTAATGCGAATGATGAAACTGTTTTTTTTTTGTTGTTGTTGAAGAATGTCTTTATAGTTGGGATCAAAATTTGTTACACCAATCATAAGCAATGACTGCAAATGATCATCAGATAAATTTTCTCTATATTTTGATGCTAAATACTGATCTCTATGCTGATGCTTTATTTACAACAAAACAATAAGACTCGGCTTATCGTCAAAATTCACATGCGTATAAAATTTCTTTTATGTTTGAGTTACCGAAATATATTTTTTTATTTAGTCTTATAACTTAACAGCGCGATAGACATTTGTGTTTGGTCAAGTACAATAACTCCGTTTTGTTGGCCACGTAGTTTTTCGATATACCTTTATGAAAATGAAAAGGTTTGGGCGAAAACATCATTATGTTTTAAAACCCTCCGCGGGCCGTATAAAATCACTTGGCGGGCCGGGTTTGGCCGGCGGGCCGGGTTTGGCCAGCGGGCCGTAGTTTGGACACCTCTGATCTAGAACAATGAAAATAAATATACGGAATCTTTGTACAGCTGTTGTGGCGCCCTCTGCCCGATAAGAAAATTATGATAAATAATCAGCCAATAAATAATAAAAAAGGCTATAAATAACGAGCCAATAAATAAAAAAGGGCTAAAAATAATCAGCCAATAAAAAGGGTATAAAAAATCAGCAGATAAATAATGATAAAAAAAATGTCGATGAATAAGGAACCAAAAAATGGGCGAGATGCACTAAGAAAAACTCAACAGCAAATAAGATCACCACTAAACAGAAACAAAATATCGTCCGTCTCACCTCTCACTTTAAGGTGGGAAACTGTAGTGGAAGGTTTATAAGCCAGATATCATACTTTATGTGATTTGTCATTACTAATTAAATATTTTATGTAATTTGTCTTTTAACAGCCACTTCATCAAAATATTTGTAAGGTTCAAATTTTGATAGTCATATAACTTACTCATACTGTTCCGTTCTATTAAAACTTGGTAACTTTGTTTTCACAAATATTAACTATTAACTCTCTATTTTGTCATATTATCTTTCTTTTATTGTGGTATTTGCAATATTTAGTTTTCAAATATGGCAACATTGTTTTTAAGCTTATGGAATTTTGTGTGTTCTGTTTATCTTTTGAATAAAGTTGGCGTTCGACATTTGATGCATGTTTTCTTTTCTACTGCTCGGAATATCTCGCGAGGCTTTTGCTTTAAGTGTTTCATATTTAATATAAGTATAAGACGTGAGCACGCAACACATATTATTATAAAGGCCTTAAGCCCGTAATTAACTATATCTCTCTAATTATCTGTCAGCTCACTCAAAATTTCAGCTTTAAATTAACCACTTCGCATGCAATTGAAGTGTCTGAGACGCGCATCGAATGATTGAATTTTCAATTTTTATTCTGCAATTAAGTGAAAAGTATCAAATGTTTTGAAATGAAAAAAGTCACTTGAAACGTATTATTTTTAAAGGAATTCAAATAATAGTAAATATATCAATTAGGAAGCTATTAAATTTGTCATTTAATTAGGAAGTTATGTAAATTTGTATGTCAAGTGGTAAAAGTAGAAATGATTAAACTGCAAATTGATATAATTCTTTTTTACTGAAACGAGACATTTTTTTAAAATATAAGTACTGAAAAGAAAATCGTTACGTGTACTACAGAATATTTTCCATAATTTGTCATATTTCAAGAATTATTCAAAACAAATTCTTTGATTCATCATAAAAATCAGTTTTAGTTTTACTTTCAAAAGGTTTTTAATGATTCAAATAGCAATATTTTATTTTGTTTCAATCTATAAACATAATTCAAAAAATTATGAAGTCTAAATTTTAAACAGTCCTGTGGTCCTATTGAAACATTTCTTGAAATATTCTTGACACTTCAACTTTCAAATAAATAAATGAAGGCTTTTATCCTCTGTTATCAAATATGATCAACTTATGAAGATTTGAATAGAATAGTTTAGAGCAACCAACATTTTCATTCTTAGGTCAGTCAATTTTGAGAAACTCTGGACACTAATCATCTTTGGAACTGTCAATAAATTGGTTTAAAATTACCCATTTTTATTGAATAGTGATGTTAAAATATTCACAAATCAGTCAGTTTCAAAGACTGACATAGTTGATTGAAGTTTATCACTTATTATTTAAAATATCAATGTCTGAAAATATCTTGTTTAATATGATTCACAGAGCAGAGGATCTAAATAAAAGTTAAATATTCTTCATTTATTAAAGCATTTACAGACTCATGTTACATACTATATAATTATTTCCTTCATTTAGACCCTCTTTATAGATGCATTTTTATTATTAAAGCTTTAAAAATTAGACGTTGGGCCTTGAATTGAAATATATATATATATTAAATCATATTTGTCCTAAATAAAACGGATTTATTTAATTAATAATACTTTAATTAAATAAATCATAAAAACTTTTCTTCAAATTTTCTTTTTAAAAAAAAACATCTTTAATATTTATTTCATTTCATACAGACATGTGTTAAAAATTAAATTTTTATGTGTTTAATTTGCAGCAATTCTTTATTTATTTTTTAGTTTGAGTTTTTGTCAATCTGACTGCAACGTATTAGTAAGATTTTTTCCCTTTCACTCATTACGTGCGCTCCATGATTAAATTTACTTTTACTGTGTTGAAAAATATGAATAAATTATTTTTTAATTCATTAAAAATAGAAATTTAATTTTTGGTTATGAATATTAGTATAACTAAAAAGATAATTTTTTTTTCTCACTTTAATATGATGTAAAAAGAAATTTTGTGCTGTAAGATTTTCGAAAATTATGACAGAAAAACGTAGACATTTCTCTTAATTTTAAATAAATTCAAATTCTAAACGAAAATTCATTTCAAATTGCACATTCCCGACCCCCAAGGTATACATGTGCCAAATTGTGTAGCTATAGATGCAACGGTCTCGCCTGTAGAGTGCAGCACAGACACACATTGAGCTTTATCTACATCTATACTTATAATAAAGCTCAATGTGTGTGAGTGTGTGTGTGTGAGTGTGTGTGTGTGTGTGTGTGTTGGCTCTCTACAAGCCAGACCGTTGAACCTACAACTACCAAATTTGGTACATGTATACCTTGGAGGTCCGGAATGTGCAACTCGGAGCCCTTTTTTCGAATTTTTAATTAGAATTTGAATTAATTAAAATTTAAGCGAAATGTCGACGTTTTTCCGCTATAACTTCCGAAAATATTATTGCACAAACATTATTTTTACATCAATTTAAAGATAAAAAGTTAAAAGTTTTTTTTAATTTATAATATAAGCGTCTATTTTTAACGAATTTTTAAAGAAATATTTTAACCATGTTTTTTTAGCACGTGACTGGATAAAATAAAAAAAAACAATGACGGAAGTTCAAATTTAAAAAAAAACTACCATCCTAAATCAAGTTTAAAGAAATACAACTTTCAGCACGTGACTGGATAAAATAAAATAAATATAAAATGTGATATTTTCTAAAAAATAAATGCAAAGTAAATGTTTCTATAGTCTTTTTCAATATCTATATCATTAACTCAATAAATCTTCTTTATTTACGGTAAACCTGATTGAATTTAGACAGGATATGCATTGAAATCCCGACTTAATGGCATATTTATGTAATCGTTTGCAATATCTGTATCATTAATTCAATACTTTTTTCCCTTTCTCGTTTTCTTTAAAAAAACATATTTAATATTTTGGCAACATCACCGAAAAAAAAACATTTTTAATATTTTGGAAGCATAACCGATAGTTAAAACAGACTGATTTATAAAATTAAAGAATATTATTAGGAAAAGGTGTACTTTTAGAACTTTCCGTCCATCATCTTAAAGAAAATATTAATTTCAGGTCAATCAATGTCCGGAATTACTTCAAGGCTAATGAATATGTGATTTAATTGAAAATTTTAGACCGCTTTACTCATGGCGAACCAGCTGGTCGCCAAAGGCGGCTAGTTATAAATATAAATTATCATGATTTATATGATTTATGAAGCATATTAATTTTTTACTTATATTGCACTGCCTTCTATCAGTAGAATTTTATTCTATTTTTTTTAAATAATTATTAGGAGCATTATTTTAATTAATTGTTGTTCAAATTTATCTCTTTGAACCGATGGAACACTTTCAAAATTTTAGAACCCCCTGAAGTAGGAGCTCATTTTTTACTAAACTTGTATATAGGACAAAAAAATATGAAGGGAAAGCCAGTATTTTAATATAAATACAGTATATACTAGCCAATTGGTTTTTAAAAGTCAATGGAATTTTACAAAATATCTCGGGAATGTAATTATCTTTTTTAAATTTTTTTAACAGGTCTTTCATAAGCATGACTCAAAAGACACTTCAAAATTTGTTTTTGAATGTCACCTTCTCAATGAACATTAGTTTCTATGCAATATTTAGATGAGAAAGAAAGTTAAGATCTGGAAGCTAATTTTTTTTTCTTATGGAAATTCGATTACAATTTGGGAGTTGTCTGCGATAGAAAATTCTCACCTTGGGATTAAAAGCAAAAATAATCTTTAATATTTTTATCCACGAAAATAAATCTATCATCTGAAAATTGATTGGCATTTGGCGTTAACATTTTTGTAATTAATTGTGCTCTCCTTTTTTTCTACAATTTAAAGCAACTGTCACTCGTTTTGAATGCTAAAGAAACCTGTTTATTTAATTGTATTATAATGAAGAATTTTGAACCCGCTTCAAACTATTAATCCTTTAAAGCACACGATCATAAATTTTCGGAATTTTTAAAAATTATGCAATTAATTTACATGCTTAAGGTATACGGGAAGCGAAAATAACCATAAAAAATTTACAGAGGACTGTAACACGAGGGAAGAGGGAGGGAAATTTCAGTGGGAGTACCGCCATGCACCTACGACATATTCTTCTTGTGAATACTTAATTCGTTCTGGGAAATAATTATTCATTATTTATTAATGGAAAGATTAAAACATACAATCTTATCATTGAAAACTACTTATACAATCTTACAACATGGGATAAAATTTATAAAACAAAAATAAACAATTTAAATAACAGGAAATCTCAAATAGAGATATCGATGGAAAGTTTTTTATGTGGCACTTAGACTTGAAATACAATCAACACTAAATTCAAGTAATGAAGAAACAAAATATTTATATTTACCAATCAGAAATTAAGAAAATCATACTACATTAAAAGATATCCCCAGAATGCAGTTGTTTGCTAATACAAGAACAAGGTAACTGTAAAGAAAAATTTCAACCACCTTTTTCGAAAAAAAGTTACTTAAATGTAAATAAATTCCTCGTCCATAAAACACATGGCATAAATCATCAGCCACTTGATTAACCCCTTCGCGACCAAGGTCTCGTGGACGCGACGCAGCGATTCCACTCTTATCAGCCCAGCGTCGCTTCCACGCGAAGAGCTCCGATTGATACGGAGAGACCAGCGTCGCGTATGCGTAATTTGAAATCGGAACGTTTTATTTGAATTTTTAAATGCTACTAGATGGCGGTAAACTGCAACGGTTTTCACAACATTCGACTCATGTGGTATTTGACCTTCATGAACGGGCATTAGTTTCTGTTCTATGCTTCTGTATTTGATATATTTATTGATGTAAACAAAGTGAGAATCACGGCTCTTTAAAGGTCTGGGATTTATTGCGCGCTGTGTTTATATTTTGACTGATAAGTGACTTGTTTATTGCTTTTTTTCGTTAGGAGAATATGGGGGAGTACATTCAGCGGATTATTGCAAGGGGTAAGAGTAAAATATTTATGAATGGTGTTCGGTTTGGCGGCGTTTTTTTATGTGTGTGTTTCGTAGAAGTTTTGAAATATGTGATGGGAATATAATTTTGTGGATTATAATATGTGATGGGATATAAATTTGGAGTCTTTTTATTAAAATGCTGATTTTATACGAATTTTTTTGTAAAATTAGGCTTAACTGCTTAAAATGCGCGGGCCGGTAGTGACGCTCCGTTTCAGAGCGTTCGGTCCCGTGACTGAGTTTTATTTCCGGCGCGCTGGTCCTCAAGGGGTTAAAAGAGTCAGAAGAAGGAAAACAGATCTACTTCGATATAATGTGTCAAGTGGAAGAAAATCGCAAGCCGTGCAGTTGTACGTCTCTGAAACTGTCTAAAAAGATGTAAAATATAAAGAACTTCTCTTTCGCGATTTAATTTGAAAAAAAAAAATGAGTGTGTTATGGACAACATCCATACAAGGTCATAAGACAGCTTTCATCATTCAGCTTTTATGAGTGCATTTTGAATTTGTTTTTTGCTTGATGAAAAAAATAAATAAATTGAAAATATTGTGAAAAAGCATAAAAAAAGACGCATTTTTTTTGTACATAGGAATGTAAGAAAAGAAAAATGTCAAAAAGTAGTGTGCTGACATCTACAGGCAATAATTGAATTTAAAATATTACTTTAAAGCCTTCGGTTTCGATCTATAACTACAATGCGTTTCGAAATAATTTTTAGAAAGTGGTAAGTTCACTGCTATACTATTTCACGTCAGAAAGTTTTAAATGAAATTATTTTGAAAAATTATGCCAAAATAACGATTAAATAATTTTTTAAATTTTTTTTATAAAGTGTTAAAAATACTTTAAAAAGGCATGAATAATAATTTTCTTGGATGAGAGTGGCACCACTCTATATAAGCCAAATTTTAAAATGAGTGTAATTATTTCATTGAATGGAAATATTAATACAATCACAAAAAAATATGTTTTTGTAGAAGATTCATCGTCAACTTACTAGATGTCGTCACTATGTTCTAATTTCGTTTGAAAATTTCGATTTAAAATGATTGAAAGGTATTGTCTTCCCCGTTTTATGAATGAAGAAAAACTAGTATCCATATTCATCTACGGACAGATATCTGCAGTTTAAAAAGTTAACTTCAAAAAAAAAATTCCAAATTTGATTACTGATTTTTAAATGATTTTCAAAACTGATTCTGCCAAAAATGAAATTAATAATAATAATAATTTGTAACATACAAGGTTTATTTTTTATTATATGATCATAAATTAAAATTCTTCTCCGTTTTCAGTTTATCTCTTTACAAATAGTTATATTCTTTGCAGTAATAACTTAACTTTGACACTATTTAAATATTAAATAGGTTTATGAAAAAGACTGCAATTAATTGTGTTAGCGAATTATTTCTTTTTTTCAAAACCACTTTTTTGTCTTTTTTAAAGACAACTTTTTTTATATATATAATCCAGTAATTTGAATTCTAATATCAAATTGATACCTCATTAATCCTGATATTCTTTTTTATTTATCTTATATCTTGGTGAATTATTTCCATTTGCTCTTACGTTATTGCATCTGAAATTTCAGAATAATAGCTTTGCATTGAAAAGTGAATTTGTAAGTTTATACTTTGATAAGCTTTATTTTATATCACGAATTTTGCTAACCTGCAACTCATGAGTACATTGAATCCTTGGGATTTCTAAAAACGCATTTGAGTTAGATTAATATTCTAAAATACAAGGTGGTTATAATTAAAGTTCAAATTTAAAACGTTAAAAAGGTCTTAAATGGAGAAAAATAATTTTTTTTTGAAGAGGGAAGCTTGAAGTTTTCTGCAAATCAAATAGTTATACAAAAGTTGTGAAGTAAAAACCAATTCCCAAAAACTACAAAAACAATTTCGCTAATTTTCATTTAATTTGAAATTTCATAACATTATCACGTTTACATTACATTATTTACCCTTCTTCTTCCTTAATTTAAGAGATAAATTGGAAAGACAAATAACTTCGTAATGCTTTAGAAATGAGGACAATTTGCGACGTATTTCGACAGCATAAATCGTTAAACTAATTTCTATAGCTTTAGTATCATATAAAGTTATATAATAAAGGTTGCCTACTCTTCTAAACTCTCCATACGAGAGTTGATGCAAAAATTAAACTTCAACTTGTTATATCTAAGAAGAGATCTTAGGCTAGAGTTTGACAGAACCGATTTCTAACTTTAATTGAATGATAAGCTGTCTTTACTTTTATTGTTTTGAAAAACTCTATCAATATTTTGTAATTATTACTTAAAATAACAACCATTTTTATGCTTCATTTTTCAATGTAGACTGGTTGCCATAATTAAATTAATAAGTACTTATCGGTTAATTAAAAGTTAATATAAGTAATAATTACATCACTAATTATCGTCTAGTCCTTTGCTTTCCATTTTAGATTCCGCAAAATAAAATTTTGGGGCACCTCTCAACAACTAGAATAATTTGATCAATTTTCATTGTCAAGCTGAAACATTGATTGTTTTGAAATACTTTATCATTATTTTGTAATTATTATAATGCATCCTTCAATGCAGATTGGTTGCCATGAATAAATTAATAGGTACATATCGATAGCAACGTCAATCCTAAAGCGCTCCAAAAAAATTAGCAATTTTGGCGACTTCAATCGATTTTATTGGTGCTTTTTGATCACCGTTAAATTTAATTGTTCCAATTATATGAACTGAATCAAGATCTTCAGTCAGCATATTAATTCTCTTAATATAATTCTGTCGATTGAATATTGATGAAATACAAAATTCTGAAAATAAAAGTAGGTTTTATTTTAAATTATGATTGCATAATAATGGTAAAGCCTTCTGAATAGTTAGCTATACTCCAATTCAATTACTGAGATTAGGCGCTAGGGTTAAACCGAGAATATTACTAAACCGAGATATTACTAAAGAAACCTTAACCTTTCTTTTGTAATATCTATCAAAACTGAATGTAAATAGTGTGGCCCTTGAAGACATATCAAAGAATCATAAGATTTCGCAAGAAATAGAAATTGTCAAAATCGATATATTAAATATTTTACTTGGTGATTGTGACATAAAAACTCAATCAATATTTTGCCAAATGCACAATAAGCAGTGAAGTATTGGTTTTAAAATTTATTTCATAATTGGGTGATAGTTGAGAGAAGTTCGTCATTAATATGATCGAAAATTCGTGGACCATTTCGCACTTTAATCTAAAATGAAACAAAAAATGGCAAAATCAGAACAATTTTGAGTCTATGGAAATAGTTCTTTCATTTTTTTTTCTAATTATGTAAAAACTATAATTGGTCTGCAACCACCTGCAGATTAATGCATTTAGTTTCCATTTAAAACTTAAATTGCTCCAGAATGAATATGTTATTCATAACTTTGCAGAAATGATGCAATTGAGAAATAGGATGTGATAGTTTTGAAAGAACATCAATTTG